>JACEFZ010018253.1:0-22683 GCA_014155875.1 Cepaea nemoralis | reverse complement strand
CTTCCTCATTCTAAATTGTGTTTCCAGCTGCATTTCTTATGTTTTCATCCAACGTGATGTGATTTTACACCCACCTGTTTCTTGGACTGACCATGTCTACAAATGGTAACACAGCGTTAAGGCAGAAAAATGCGTCCATCAGCTTCTTCTCGTCGTTCGAGGGAGATCCGAACACATAACCACCGGAGTGTAGGAAGGATTGCTACCCACTGAGTTATGGCGGCTCTACTAATCGATATTAATTAAACTAAAAATTAATAAGCTATTACAAGAAAAATCAATTTATAACGAACGCTTTGATTATTACTTTATTTTTACACGACAGAAGTGGTCAGACCAGAAAACAGAATCACTACACCAAGTTGGAGAAAGATTTTAATAACAGAATAGTAATGGGCCGGACCAGGGGCCGAGGGGTTAGCGTTTCTCCGCAAACCCCAAATATTCGTCACGTGACGCCCCGAGAATTAGTTTTCAAATCGCAAAAGTGATTATGAGAGTTGGAGCCGGGCTCAGAAAGTCGGGGCGTGTGAGAGCTAATTACCCTGGGAATCAACATACAGCTGAAAGATGCTGGTGTTGACCGCAAACCCTGAAAAAGGGGGAAACCCCGGGGAAAAAAAAAAAAAAAATAGTAAGGCCCAAAGTTAATCACTAAAAATTATCCATTTCAAAACCGTAGGGATTATGGGAATGAAGAAAAAATATGAACTGCATATATGCGTTAAGACTCGAGGAATCATTAAGTAGATACACAAAAGTGGGGCGTATTTGCAAAGACGGCACTGAAAGCTAAGAAACATGTTAACAAAGAAATATATGACTTTCTCTTATTAAAGTGAATGTATGCAGATTGCTGGCACTGTACACTGAAAGTTGGGGGATTTCTTAACATATCAATAAATTAGGTCACTAGCTACAACATGTCTAAACAGATCAGTGACACATTTCGCCGTCTGTAGGTTGTTGCAAAACCAATATTAGCATGACTATATACATCTGGCCTTTTATGTGTGGCACTTTTAGCATTTCACACCGTGACAAAAATCACCCTTCACCTTTATTGGACAACATTAACTCCTTTCTAATTAATAAACTTTCACGGTTGGTTGACGCTAAAGTTTTTCTATGGGAGCGGGAATCCAACGCCAAGCCCAATCCTCACTAGATGCCTCTTATTACATGTATGGTAGGTTACAGAGTATTACTATTATTTGCTTCTCATTAGGATCCTGGTAGCAAATGAACCGAACCTTCTTAGTTGCCTGTTACGGCAAACATGGTGGGCTACAATGTTACTATTATTTGCTTGCCCTTTGTGTCACGGTAATCCACTGGGGAATGTTTTTTTAAAGTTGGATATCCCTTACAGGACGTTGCAGTCAACACCAGCATTTTCCAGCTGTTGTTGATATTCTTGGCAAGATTACGTTCAGTAGTTTGCCATTGTTTTCTGCGTAACCGGCTCACATACCCCGTAAGTAACCAACGCAACGAGATCAGCTGCCGAACTCGCGCAGCTGTTTTCGTCACGTGGATATACGGGATTGCGGAAAAAGTTAACACCTTCGCCAGGGAGATGGCTGGGGAATGGTAGGCGACTGTTAATTTTCGTAGCTTCCGTTAAGCGGTCGCAGTAATACACAGGCGGAATGTGAGAACAATGCATCAACCGGGAAAGACATAACAGGTAAGTTACGAGATGACGTTGACGTGGACAGAGTTGCATGATATAGCAACAGATAGGTCAGCTTGGAATGAGTCGGTTGAGGTGCCTATGTCCTAAATGAGGGAAGAAGGATGATTAAGAAATTGCCCAATGCTATTTTTCCTCTACAGATATGCCTTACATATTAGTATAAAATACAAAGATTTGGTAAACATATGGTTTGGTGTAGGATATATGCCCTTACATAAACGAGCAATATCTCCGGCGGGCCTACTCTCGTTAGTCGCAGAAGCCGCACGAGTCAGGCGAGGAGTCAGACGGTAGAACACGCTTACAAGGTCCAGACACTTGCGTTTGACGGGTGTACGCGCCTAGTGGTCCGGGCGCATATACGACCCTTACCTGCGGGACTTGGCTGAACACCTGCCTCTAAGTCAAATCCCAAGGGTTTAGGGTCTGGCCATAGCTCGTCTCCTACTCGTGTAGGCGAGGTCTCGGAGGTTTGACGCTGAGCCGCCAGCGTCTGCAGCCTATCTTGTTCCAGACGTGTTGGTTACCCATTCCTCTGGATCAAACAAGGCAAGGCCGAGAGAGGGAACATGTCGTTTGGGCACCATATGTTCTCTGAAGCTCTGCCCAGGCATTGTGATGGAATTTTGGCCACATTCCAACTCACATACTTTGGTCTGTCAAGACTGTAAGGTGCCACTGTAAGGTGCCACTGTAAGGTGCCACTCACATGCCCTCACAGGGATACAACAACCAGTACAGAAAAATGGTCTAGTTTGCTGTATACTGAAGCGATTGTGACGACTTGTATACTTGTTAATACATGTAGGTGTTTATGCTCGTTGATATCTGACTAAACGTGTAAGAAGGAAGAAACCACATACTTAAAGTAAGACTAGATCACGATGATAGTGTGTTTTCCAACAGTAGCAGTCAAAGAATTATCTATGTTGTCTATTTCATGCTTACACAAGCATGATATAGTATATTGGTTTGGTGTATAAAAGGTGGGGGGAGGGGGGGAGTAACAAAGGCTTGCATCCTCTTCCCAAATACATTTAACGTCTACGCGTAACATATAAGGAACGGTCACAAATGATGGGGCAATTTAGATTGATTCATAATTAATGGAAATCCAATTCCAGAGCTCGGAGATGCAGATAACGTGGTCCTCATCTTAAATAGCACAAGACGATCAGAAAAGTTAAACCTGTCAGCCAGAATCTTTTTCTAAACTTAAAAAAAAAAGTGTCCACAGACAAACTTTGCCTAAAAGCGGAGTCGCGAAATATGGCTGAAAAAGCAGAAGCCATGGCTGACAAGAAAATTAAAATAACTGTCCACAAGTTCACATACAGAGGAGTTGAGTTGGATCAGCTGTCGGACATGTCCATGGATCAGCTGTTGGACATGTCCATGGATCAGCTGTTGGACATGTCCATGGATCAGCTGTTAGACATGTCCATGGATCAGCTGTTGGACATGTCCATGGATCAGCTGTTGGACATGTTGATGGATCAGCTGTTGGACATGTCCATGGATCAGCTGTTGGACATGCCCATGGATCAGCTGTCGGACATGTCCATGGATCAGCTGTTGGACATGTTGATGGATCAGCTGTTGGACATGTCCATGGATTAGCTGTTGGACATGTCCATGGATCAGCTGTTGGACATGTCCATGGATCAGCTGTTAGACATGTCCATGGATCAGCTGTTGGACATGTTGATGGATCAGCTGTTGGACATGTTGATGGATCAGCTGTTGGACATGTCCATGGATCAGCTGTTGGACATGTTGATGGATCAGCTGTTAGACATGTCCATGGATCAGCTGTTGGACATGTTGATGGATCAGCTGTTGGACATGTCCATGGATCAGCTGTTGGACATGTTGATGGATCAGCTGTTGGACATGTCCATGGATCAGCTGTTGGACATGTTGATGGATCAGCTGTTGGACATGTTGATGGATCAGCTGTTGGACATGCCCATGGATCAGCTGTTGGACATGTCCATGGATCAGCTGTTGGACATGTCCATGGATCAGCTGTTGGACATGTCCATGGATCAGCTGTTGGACATGTTGATGGATCAGCTGTTGGACATGTCCATGGATCAGCTGTTGGACATGCCCATGGATCAGCTGTTGGACATGTTGATGGATCAGCTGTTGGACATGTTGATGGATCAGCTGTTGGACATGATGATGAATCAGCTGTTGGACATGCCCATGGATCAGCTGTTGGACATGCCCATGGATCAGCTGTTGGACATGTTGATGGATCAGCTGTTGGACATGTTGATGGATCAGCTGTTGGACATGTTGATGGATCAGCTGTTGGACATGCCCATGGATCAGCTGTTGGACATGTTGATGGATCAGCTGTTGGACATGTCCATGGATAAGCTGTTGGACATGTTGATGGATCAGCTGTTGGACATGTCCATGGATCAGCTGTTGGACATGTTGATGGATCAGCTGTTGGACATGCCCATGGATCAGCTGTTGGACATGTTGATGGATCAGCTGTTGGACATGTCCATGGATCAGCTGTTGGACATGTCCATGGATCAGCTGTTGGACATGCCCATGGATCAGCTGTTGGACATGTCCATGGATCAGCTGTTGGACATGCCCATGGATCAGCTGTTGGACATGTTGATGGATCAGCTGTTGGACATGTTGATGGATCAGCTGTTGGACATGTTGATGGATCAGCTGTTGGACATGTTGATGGATCAGCTGTTGGACATGCCCATGGATCAGCTGTTGGACATGTCCATGGATCAGCTGTTGGACATGTTGATGGATCAGCTGTTGGACATGTCCATGGATCAGCTGTTGGACATGTTGATGGATCAGCTGTTGGACATGCCCATGGATCAGCTGTTGGACATGTTGATGGATCAGCTGTTGGACATGCCCATGGATCAGCTGTTGGACATGTCCATGGATCAGCTGTTGGACATGCCCATGGATCAGCTGTTGGACATGTCCATGGATCAGCTGTTGGACATGCCCATGGATCAGCTGTTGGACATGTCCATGGATCAGCTGTTGGACATGTTGATGGATCAGCTGTTGGACATGTCCATGGATCAGCTGTTGGACATGTTGATGGATCAGCTGTTGGACATGTCCATGGATCAGCTGTTGGACATGTTGATGGATCAGCTGTTGGACATGCCCATGGATCAGCTGTTGGACATGTTGATGGATCAGCTGTTGGACATGTCCATGGATCAGCTGTTGGACATGTTGATGGATCAGCTGTTGGACATGTCCATGGATCAGCTGTTGGACATGTTGATGGATCAGCTGTTGGACATGCCCATGGATCAGCTGTTGGACATGCCCATGGATCAGCTGTTGGACATGTCCATGGATAAGCTGTTGGACATGTTGATGGATCAGCTGTTGGACATGTCCATGGATCAGCTGTTGGACATGTTGATGGATCAGCTGTTGGACATGCCCATGGATCAGCTGTTGGACATGTTGATGGATCAGCTGTTGGACATGTCCATGGATCAGCTGTTGGACATGTTGATGGATCAGCTGTTGGACATGTCCATAGGATCAGCTGTTGGACATGTTGATGGATCAGCTGTTGGACATGTCCATAGGATCAGCTGTTGGACATGTTGATGGATCAGCTGTTGGACATGCCCATGGATCAGCTGTTGGACATGTTGATGGATCAGCTGTTGGACATGTCCATGGATCAGCTGTTGGACATGTTGATAGATCAGCTGTTGGACATGTCCATGGATCAGCTGTTGGACATGTTGATGGATCAGCTTTTGGACATGCCCATGGATCAGCTGTTGGACATGCCCATGGATCAGCTGTTGGACATGTTGATGGATCAGCTGTTGGACATGTTGATGGATCAGCTGTTGGACATGTCCATGGATAAGCTGTTGGACATGTTGATGGATCAGCTGTTGGACATGTCCATGGATCAGCTGTTGGACATGCCCATGGATCAGCTGTTGGACATGTTGATGGATCAGCTGTTGGACATGTTGATGGATCAGCTGTTGGACATGTTGATGGATCAGCTGTTGGACATGCCCATGGATCAGCTGTTGGACATGCCCATGGATCAGCTGTTGGACATGTTGATGGATCAGCTGTTGGACATGTCCATGGATAAGCTGTTGGACATGTTGATGGATCAGCTGTTGGACATGTCCATGGATCAGCTGTTGGACATGTTGATGGATCAGCTGTTGGACATGCCCATGGATCAGCTGTTGGACATGTTGATGGATCAGCTGTTGGACATGTTGATGGATCAGCTGTTGGACATGCCCATATACTAGCTGTTGGATATGTCCATACATCAATTGTTGGACATGTTCATGGATCAGCTGTTGGACATGTCCATGGATCTTTCAGCTAACTTGCATCTATATATCTGGGCACACAGGCCTGAAATGCTGCAGGCGAGCTGATAGATAGGCGAACATGGCGATGATCGAGGTGAGAGGGGCAATGGATGGGCCAGACATCATCTACGCCATTAGAGACGGTGAACGAAATCTGCTTCCTTGTCCAGAGTGAGGAGGATGGGAGTGAAGCGGAGAGCCACCAGATATGAAAATTTTGTCAAGAGCATAAGACATGTGATTAACCAACATTGAACTAGCACTATCTTTCGATGTACGCTGGTGATAACGTTAGAGCACCAATGGACGTGTCAGGATTGTGTGATGATGTTCACCACCAACCCACCCACCCACCCACCCCCACACACACACACACACACACACACACACACACACACACACTGTGACTTTTACCAAATCATCATTTCAAAAATATGTGTGTGTTCACTTCATGTCATATTTGCATGTATTTCAGTTCTCTGAACAAGGCAGTAAGGGGTGTAAATTAGTATATATTATTCGCTTTATTATGCTAAGACACAATGACAATTTATTGGGGGGGGGGGGGGGGGGCATATTATGAGAAGACAGAAGCTTGAGCATATTGTGACAACTAGAAAGATTTGTGGACAGAGATATCGAGGAAGATAGAGAGAAAAAAATTCTAGGCAGCCTTATGTCACGCCATGGAAAGATGTCAGCACACTCAGTCATAATGCTGTTGGAAAACCATAATCGGCCATGTAAGTCGGGAAGGCACTTGATGATGATGATAATGATGATGATGATGATGATGATGATGATGATGATGATGATGATGATGATGATGATGATGATGATGATGGTGGTGATGGTGATGGTTTTACATCTGTCCTGTACAGTGACCTGCATGTTCGGAACAATGGCTACCAGCTGTTGCTGATTCATTTTCATTGCACCGGGTTTTATCCCATATAGCTCGGTCTCTTTCCGCAGCACTGAAAGCGTCGCACAAAGCACGAACTCCGTAGCTTTTAGCGACGACCCACAGGAGTCTCAGAAACATTTAACTCGTAAACCGAAGGACGCGACCCGGGATCGAACCCACAACCTTCGGAGCACGAGTCAAACAGCTTGACCACTTCGCCACAGAGACTCCCACTTTTTTTTTTTTTAAAGCTGTTGCTGAATTGACTGAGTTGCCTTTTCGGTTCACGAGTGCATTTTTCAGGAGACTCCTGGGAGTCGGCGCTGAAGCTGCGGAGTTCGTGCTTTGTGCGGCGCATTCGTCGGGTCGCCCTGCGGCAAAAGACCGAGTCATGTGAGAAAACCCGGGTCAGTGAGATCTTTCTGGTGACTGCCGAGTCCATCGACGATGAACTGTGGTTTTCGTGGATGAATTTTGTGTTGGCATACTGGCGGCGGCATTATGCACAGTGTACCTGTGCGGGATGTTGGATTGCCGAGGCTCCTGTCTTTTCCACTTTTCACATTGGACAGTGGGAAGCATTTTGTGTGATATTCACTGGCACAGGAATAGAGCATAATGGGGACGACCCGTTGCCATGAAGTTGGAACCTCGACTAACTAACTAACTAACTAACTAATTGTATTGCTGCTTGCTTGTGTTCGCTGGCTGTGAACTCCAGCGCGAAGTCCTGTATGTCAGATGAAGACATCCTGTTGTCCAACATCAGTGTGATGTTATACAGGACCTGAAGTTTACGTGAGTATCCGTTGTCCCATATCTCTCTTATTGGTGTGCAGACTGGTGGTTCCTCGTCGTGCAGGGAGTCACTCTCCGACTTCGGATAAATCAACGATCCTACTGACTTTAGCCAGGACCCCATAGGGACCTGTTGCCCAGGACGCTCGGCGAGGACACGTCAGTAGGTCTTGGCCAGTATAGAACCCAGCCCTGGTGCCTTGGAAACACCTCTGCGTCCCACTAATGAAAGCTAGGTCCCTCCATTTGGTCAACTCCAGCAGTTTTGGCTGTTCGTGATTCCTGGGCAAGTTTACGTTCAGTAGTTTTCCATTGCTTTCTGAACAACAGGCACCCATACCATTTCATAAAAATCCAACGTAAGGGGGTCTGCTGCACAGCTGTGTTTCAAACGCGGTATGCGGGATTGCGAACTGCGTCCTTAACACCTTGGTCACGGAGCCGGCCATCTATTATAAGATTTAAAAAATAAAACAGGACCCTTATACACGCCTTGCCCTTAAGTAGTATTGTTATAGATCAGTCAGCACTAAATGGGTAATGGAGTCAGTGTCATGCCGGCCGCCTTCACTACAGAAGACATTGCCTGGTGCTAAGTTTAGACTGGGTCGAAATGGAAGCCCAAATCAATGTTTATAAATCCGCTCCGATATGGATTCGAACCCATAACTATCAGGCCTGCAGAAGTTTTGTCTCTCGATTCGGTACCAAAGTACAGGGTGTATTTTTAATGGCTGCGCAGGTTTTGAAAATATTGCCGGTCCACGTTTTGTATTTACCTATTATGTTGCATGAACTTTACAGAGGGTGTATACAAAATTTGGACTGGCAATATTTTCAAACACTGCACAGTCATTAAAAATACACCATATATGATCTCCATGCTGTGTTTGTAGATCCCTTCCCCTCTCCAAAAGCAGAAATCCGCAGGGTATGTCAGACCTGGACCTTCATATCGACGGGTAGGCGTGTTATGATGTAACCACGTCATGATTCAGCACAGTACAATCGAGCTAGTTGGGATTACGCCTAGATTAGTAATATTTCACCCACAGCTGTTTCGTATTTCATTGTTAACAGAATCCGTCGCAATACCCACGGAAGTGTGTGCAATATTTGGGATTTGGCACAACACTCTCATTTCTCACTGTATGTGCTTTTGACACCTTCAGCGACAGTGTAAGATGCAGCCATTATTGTTAACACCCCAGCTGAATTACCTATCCTTCCTGTAACAGGCCTAACCCCACCCCACTAACTTGCCTACATTTACGTATTTACACAGGAAACTTAAACAAAATCACGTTTACACTTAACACTAGCATCATTGTAAATATGGCTAGAGTATATCATGTATGCCGGTCTCTCTGGCTGTGGGGTTACAACACTTTCTCTCTGTAATCCCGTTTATCACGCAGAGTCTCGTAGCGGAGCGAGAGCTGAGGCGGTTCGACCCCCGCTCGTGACTTGCGGGATACTGAGCCGGTCGCTCAGAAAGCAATGGCAAACTACTGAGTGTAATCTTGCCAAGAGATCAACATACAGCTGAAAGATGCTGGTGTTGACAGCTAAGTCCTGTAAAGGATTTGCTTAAAAAAAAAAAGAATCATGTAGGCCTATAGCCATTCTGGTCTCCAGACTCAGAGTCGCGTGGTACTTTAGTATTCATTTCCCAAAACAGACCTTTATAAATACCTATCTGTGCTAACTATGAACTGTTGAATTGAGGAATGGCCGTGTTGAAAAAATATAAAGCTGAATAAACATAGCGAATAAGTTCGCATTTGTGGTAGTTCATGGTTGAATGCATTTTTGAAAACGTCTTTCGTATCATTATATCATAACTGTATGCTTCTATCGACGAAACAAGCCAGTGATACATATAATGTTGTTAAGGAACCAAATGGCCTTAAAGTAAATAGGGGTCGGCGGGGGGGGGGGGGGGGGGGGGGGGGGGAGAACATATTTCGTATACGTGATGACACATTCGTCATTTACTCAGTTATTGGCAAATCTGCCTAATACTTGTACATTCACAGTTTGTAATATATTTTAAACCTGCAACTGTTCGACCCCGCTCGTGACTTGCGGGATACTGAGCCGGCCGCTCAGAAAGCAATGGCAAACTACTGAGCGTAATCTTGCCAAGAGATCAACATACGGCTGAAAGATGCTGGTGTTGACAGCTAATTCCTGTAAAAGGATATGCTAAAAAAAAAAAATACTTATCTACATATCTTTCCTGTACCCGCCCTCATGCTTATCAAACCACTGACTGACTCGCTAACCATCTGCCTGTCTGTCTGCCTGCCTGCCTGCCTGCCTGTCTGTCTATCTGTCTGTCTGTCTGTCTGCCTGCCTGCCTGTCTGTCTGTCTGTCTGTCTGTCTGTCTGTGTCTGTCTGTCTGCCTGCCTGTCTGTCTGTCTGTCTGTCTGTCTGCCTGCCTGCCTGTCTGTCTGTCTGTCTGTCTGTCTGTCTGTCTTTTTGTCGGTCGATCCATCCGTCCATCTGATATTTTTCTGTATGTTTTCTCTCTGTATGTCTGTCCATTCGTCTGCTGTCTTTCTGTATGTCTGTGTCTGTCTCTCTGTTTGTCTACCCATGTGCATATTTGTCTATTATAATATGTATCTTGCCGAAACTTTATAAATAAGTGTAATTGCATGCAACTATACACCTGGCTGTTTATTTCTGTACATTTCTCTATTTTACACATGTGCACAACGTCTAGCTAACATATAGCAATAGTAATCACATGGAAGTGTTTATCGGATGTTTCCTGTATCCGCTTTCATAAATCTCTTTTTCCTTCTACCTCTTTTCTGCACACACACCTTTTTTTACATTAATGTATATATTCATCACTTCCCTTTTCATAATGTCTCCAGCTAAAGTAGGCAGTGCCGTACTTTTGTGACCATCATTGCTGGAGATGCAAAACAGCCTTCACAGCTCGTTAAAAATAAACAGTCCAGCGAACCGGTAAAACCAGCACGGAAATATTCAGGGCGCAGCTAGTATTTGCCCAGTGTTAACAACCTCGTTCAGTCATGACTCAGAACAGTTGTACAGTTGGTTCTATTGCCATTATACTTAAGAAACTAATGTGTATTGTTGTATCCTATAGCTTTGCTTCATTCTTTTCTTTATAGGCCCGGAAAAGTACGTTGGTTGCTAATGGCAGTTTACAGCAAGGTTGCTGTAGCACCAACTATGACCAACGAAGATGATGTCAAGAATAAGTTCTATGAGGACCTGCACAATGTATTAACATCTGTTCCCAAAGGAGACAAACTTATACTCCTTGGGGATTTCAATGCCAGAGTAGGCAAGGACACCACCTCTTGGAGTGGCATTATTGGAAAGCATGGAGTCGGAAATTGCAACAGCAATGGACTCCGCCTCCTTCAGACTTGTGCCGAACATGATCTCCTGATTACGAACACAATTTTCCGTCTCCCCATGAGAAATAGGACATCGTGGATGCACCCTCGCTCGAAACACTGGCACCTCATTGACTATGTCATCGTCAGGAGGAGTGACAGACAAGACGTTCGAGTGACAAAATCCATGTGTGGTGGGGAATGTTGGACAGACCATCGTCTCATTGTCTCGAAAATGAACATCCACATCAGGCCACCACGGCGTCCTCAAGGGGCGAAAATGCAAACAAAGCTAAATGTCACCCGCCTAAACAGCAAGAAAATGCAGCAGTCGTTTGAAAATATGCTGGAAGACCGCCTCAAGCCCAATGCTGAAGCTAAACAGGATACAGAAACAGAATGGAGAGCCCTAAAGGACACGATTTACAACACTGCTATGGAAATCCTGGGTCCAGCCCCCCGAAAGCATAAAGACTGGTTTGATGAAAATTCCGAAGACATCAACCAATTGCTGGCCGAGAAACATCTTCTCCTCAAGGCACATTTGAATGACCCAAAGTCAACATCAAAAAAAGATGCTTTCAAGAACATTCAGAGAGTAGTGCAGCAGAAACTTCGGCACATGCGGGACTCCTGGCTGAGCAGCAAAGCTGATGAAATTCAGGGCTTTGCTGACAGACACGATATGAAAAACTTCTACGACTCACTTAAAGCGGTCTATGGTCCTTCATCACCAGGCATAGTTCCCCTCCTCAGTGCAGACGGGGGAACATTGGTCACCGATAAGAAAGAAATCCTCCAACGCTGGGCAGAGCATTTCAGCAAAATCTTAAATGCAACTTCCTTCTTCGATGATGAAACCATCAATTGCCTTCCTCAAGTTCCCACCAATGAGACTCTTGATGACCTGCCAACCATAGTGGAAATAAACAAAGCCATCCAGCAACTCTCCAGCGGCAAGGCACCTGGTCCTGACTCCATCCCAGCAGAGATATACAAGGCAGGTGGGCCGGTCCTAACAGAGCAGCTTCACCAAGTCTTCACAAACATATGGATGAACGAGACCATGCCACAAGATTTTAAGGACGCGTCAATAGTCCACCTTTACAAACGTAAAGGAAACCGCCAATCCTGTGACAACCACCGAGGCATCTCCTTGCTTTCAATTGCAGGGAAGATACTCGCCAGAATTCTTCTCAATCGCCTCACAGCCCATCTCGATCAAGGTCTTCTTCCTGAGAGTCAATGTGGCTTCAGAAAAGAACGTGGAACTGTTGACATGATTTTCGCTGCAAGGCAGCTGCAAGAGAAATGTCAGGAACAGAACTGCGAAATGTTCTCCACTTTCATTGACCTTACCAAGGCTTTTGATACAGTCAGCAGAGAAGGACTGTGGAAGATTATGGCAAAATATGGCTGTCCACGAAAGTTTGTCCAAATAGTGCGGCTATTTCATGACGGCATGCAGGCAAGAGTACAGGAAAATGGTGAGCTGTCTGAACCCTTTCCTGTCACCAATGGAGTGAAGCAAGGATGTGTCCTGGCACCAACACTGTTCAGCCTCATGTTTTCAGCCATGTTGATGAATGCCTTCGAGAACGACGACATTGGAATAGACATCAACTACCGTATGGATGGAAAGTTATTCAATCTCAGAAGGCTGAAAGCTAAAACCAAAATTGACAGCGGCACCGTCAGAGAGCTCCTGTTTGCTGATGATTGCGCTCTATACGCCAACTCAGAGGCGGACATGCAACATAATGTTTCAGCTTTCTCACATGCCTGTGCCAACTTTGGGCTCAATATCAACTTGGAGAAGACTGTAGTTATGTACCAGCCAGCTCCAGGGAATAATCACACTGTGCCGAATATCAAAGTGAATGATCATAGACTAAGTGTTGTGGACAAATTTACCTATCTTGGCAGCACCGTGTCACAAGCTGCCACAATCGATGACGAAGTGAATGCAAGAATCTCCAAGGCCAGTGCAGCCTTTGGCAGACTGTACAAGAATGTATGGGACAGAACTGGAATAAGCCTGCAAACAAAGCTAAAAGTCTACAAAGCAGTTGTATTATCCACACTGCTATATGCTTGTGAAACCTGGACTGTTTATCAGCGACACGCTAGGAAATTAAACCACTTCCACACAGTCTGCCTAAGGAAGCTACTGAAGATTAAATGGCAAGACAAGATTCCAGACACTGAAGTCCTAGAAAGAGCATCCATGCCCAGTATCCACACTCTACTGATGAAGAATCAGATTCGCTGGGCTGGTCACTTGACTCGCATGCCAGATCACAGGCTCCCTAAACGAATTTTTTACAGCGAACTGCGTTGTGGTAAACGCTCCCAAGGTGGCCAGAGGAAACGTTTTAAAGACACTCTGAAAATTTCACTGAATGCTTTTGGAATTCATCATGACACCTGGGAGGCTGCAGCCAGAGACCGAAATTCGTGGCGTGCATCATTGCGCAAAGGTGCAGTCATGTGTGAGGCAACCAGGACTGCAAGAGCTGTGAAGAAAAGGCAGGACAGAAAAACCACTGCAGGAAATCCTCCTCCAGAGACGTCAAGCATTCTTTGTCCACATTGTCAAAGAACATTTCGAGCCAAAATAGGCCTTATCAGCCATCTTAGAACCCACGGCTCCACACCTTCAACCCCACTGGATGAAATGAATGGTCATCATCATTCTTGATGGACAAACAACAAAACAAAACACAGCAAGGTTGCTATATGGCAGTTTAGAGCATGGTTACTATATGGCAGTTGACAACAAGGCTGTGACATACGCAACTTTCAAATTCAACACGGGATTTCTGGCCACCGCGTTCGCCTTACTTGTTTATACACAAGCTGTTTTTAACTTTTCACACTGTCGAATTTTGCCAGCAAAGCGGCCTGTACCGCCTACTTAAGATTTGAAATACTGAGATTAGTTGTAACATACTTTCACACTTAACTACCCGATCCACTTTATAAAGATAAAATGGAAGTATGCCACGATCCAGTTGCTCTGATAAAACAAAGGTTCCGAGAATGTTGCCTTCAATTTGGATCGAACATAACACTTTTCGAGTTAAGTGCTAATGCAGGACCGAGATTCGATCTCATAGCATAGGGTAAATTGGAGACTACCTTATATTTATTGTAACGTGCGTGATAACGTCCAAAGACCGGTGGATGTAGGGGTTAAGAATCTGAAAGAGGAGGTCAAGAAGGGTAATCAGGAGTCCCAAGCAAATGGTGTAGCCCCAAGACAGTGGGATGGTGATAGCGCGTACACGTCAAAATTAAATCACCAGCGAGCAAGTAAACGTGCTAGAAGACAGGTAAACAAAGGAAAATCCAAAATGTAATGTTCGTGGGAATCTATAATTCAGGAATCAATGGTGAAATGGATTCGCACGTGGGAGTAATGAATCAGCCCAATAAAGAGAGAAGGAAGTGATGGGCCGGGGCAATTGAGCTTTGGGCAAGTTAGGGGAACTTTGCCCGGGAAGTTAGACGTTTGGCAAGTGAGGAACAGTGGAGTTGAGTTGGTTACGGTAGGGACACGGGGGAGAAGTCCAGCGTAACAGGTTATTTTACAAGGCCTGTAGAAGGCAGTATTGTTTTCCGAAGGAGCATGGAACTAATTTGTATATCGATTTTCTGACTGTTCCTGGGATAGTACATTTTCATCATGTTCATGTATAATTAATAAAGATATTGTGTGTGTGCAAACCGGTGTTCTCGAGTAACTACTAGTGGTTGATAATAGTTAATGATCGGTGATCCATCCTGCACTACTAAGTTATATCTACACAATATATAGAGCCTAGACACAGCCAAGTCTAGCTGTTACAAAGGACTTGTGACTACTTATATAAACATAATTTAGTTCATATCTATTTTCAAAGAAGCAATCTTAGAACCAATTGGGAATCAGAGCAACCAGGCCCACAGAAAGATGGAGCATAGTACAAACTTAACTGAAGCGGTCAAGTAACAATTTTCAGACTCCACAAAGGACACATCTGGCTAAAAGTGCACACACACTAACTATTTAAGGTACTTATAAATATAACTGTGGTGCAGGCAAATGACAGCTAAATATTTGCTGCGGGAGTGTTTAACATACGCAGAACAAAGAAAAATACTGTGGCTCTGCGTTCGCTACAATTGAAGACACACTCTTTAGAAATCTGCACAAGCTCAGGGCGACTGCTGATATCTTTGGATATATCCATGGTGACATCTGTAGACATATGAAAAAGAAGAAAAACAGTAAATGTGTAGCAGAAATGTTCATGCCAGCCGTGTATGTCATCAGTCATGTGTCCGGATTACAGCAATAGAAGATTAATCATATTCTACACTGCAACCACAGGGCAACCGATCTGAGGGAGGCACTAGAAACACATGAAGAAGAGAATATAGATAGAGGCATAATATAAGGTAGACGCGGAGACAACTGCATGAATAATAATAATAAAAAAAAAAAAAAAAGCAGGACGACTTGGCGTTATTTGGTTAAGGATATTTTGTCCAAAGAGGGCAAGGGAAGATTGGCATCTGCAGGCGATACTAGATGACTCATCAAATCCATAAGAAAAATATAAATGTTAAGTGTATAGAGCATATCAAGAGAGTGGGCCCAGTCGAGAACTTGGTTTTGTGTGAGAAAATAATAGCCAAGAGAGACAGAGAAAGTCAGAAAAAGTTGTATATGGAGAGATAAAGCAGCTGAGGGAGAATAAAAATAATAGCCAAGAGAGACAGAGAACGACAGAAAAAGTTGTATATGGATAGATAAAACACAGCTGAGGGAGAATACAAATAATAAGCCAAGAGGAGACAGAATGAACGACCAAGAAAAAGTGTGTATATGGAGATATTTAAAACAGCTGAGGGAGAATTACAATAATAAGCCCAAGAGAGACTAGAGAACGACAGCAAAAAGTTGTATATGGAGAGATAAAACAGCTGAGGTGAGAATTAAAAACTGACTAGCCAAGAGCGACAGGAGAACGACAGAAAAGTTGTATATGGAGAGAATAACAGCTGAGGGAGAATTACAAATGATAGCCAAGAGAGAACAGGAGAACGACAGAAAAAGTTGTATATGGAGAGATAAAACAGCTGAGGGAGAATTACAAATGAATAGCCAAGGAGGAGACAGAGATAACGACCGAAAAGATTGTATATGGAGAGATAAAAACAGCTGAGGAGAATTACAAATAATAGCCTAAGAGAGAACAGAGACGGACAGAAAAAGTGTCTCTGACGAGATAAACAGCTTGGGAATTACAAATAATAGCCAAGGAGAGACTAGAACGATCAGAAAAAGTTGTAATGGAGAGATAAACAGCTGAGGGAGAATTACAAACTGATAGCCAAGAGAGACAGAGAACGACAGAAAAAGTTGTATATGGAGAGATAAAACAGGCCTGAGGGAGAATTACAAATCATAGCCAAGAGAGACAGAGAACGACAGAAAAAGTTGTAATATGGAGAGATAAAACAGCTGAGGGAGAATTACAAATAATAGCCAAGAGAGACAGAGAACGACAGAAAAAGTTGTATATGGAGAGATAAAACAGCTGAGGGAGAATTAAAACTAATAGCCAAGAGAGACAGAGAACGACAGAAAAAGTTGTATATGGAGAGATACAAACAGCTGAGGGAGAATTACAAATAATAACCAAGAGAGACAGAGAACGACAGAAAAAGTTGTATATGGAGAGATAAAACAGCTGAGGGAGAATTAAAAATAATAGCCAAGAGAGACAGAGAACGACAGAAAAAGTTGTATATGGAGAGATAAAACAGCTGAGGGAGAATTAAAAATGATAGCCAAGAGAGACAGAGAACGACAGAAAAAGTTGTATATGGAGAGATAAAACAGCTGAGGGAGAATTACAAATGATAGCCAAGAGAGACAGAGAACGACAGAAAAAGTTGTATATGGAGAGATAAAACAGCTGAGGGAGAATTACAAATAATAGCCAAGAGAGACAGAGAACGACAGAAAAAGTTGTATATGGAGAGATAAAACAGCTGAGGGAGAATTACAAATAATAGCCAAGAGAGACAGAGAACGACAGAAAAAGTTGTATATGGAGAGATAAAACAGCTGAGGGAGAATTACAAATGATAGCCAAGAGAGACAGAGAACGACAGAAAAAGTTGTATATGGAGAGATAAAACAGCTGAGGGAGAATTACAAATAATAGCCAAGAGAGACAGAGAACGACAGAAAAAGTTGTATATGGAGAGATAAAACAGCTGAGGGAGAATTACAAATGATAGCCAAGAGAGACAGAGAACGACAGAAAAAGTTGTATATGGAGAGATAAAACAGCTGAGGGAGAATTACAAATAATAGCCAAGAGAGACAGAGAACGACAGAAAAAGTTGTATATGGAGAGATAAAACAGCTGAGGGAGAATTACAAATAATAGCCAAGAGAGACAGAGAACGACAGAAAAAGTTGTATATGGAGAGATAAAACAGCTGAGGGAGAATTACAAATAATAGCCAAGAGAGACAGAGAACGACAGAAAAAGTTGTATATGGAGAGATAAAACAGCTGAGGGAGAATTACAAACATATTTTTGTTTCCTTTCTCTTGCTTTGAACTCAAGCTTAGTTCAACCACGTGCTACTACGTCTCGTGCACTGGACTGATGTTTAAAGTAATATGGATTAGCTTGCTTTCCCTATTACCAGTGTCCCTCGCCATCAGGCTAACCCACTCCGACTTCATAGGTACTTGTAATTTACGTCCCCCATTTAGGGCTTCATACAGAGGGTGTTCCATGTCTGCGGCCACTCGGAGATATGATCTAGCCTGTAGCACCTTGAGCCTGTCTGCATTCGTGGGTAAGGCTATGATGAATTGCATACACACTACTGGCGTGTGCCTAGTGTATCACCCGCATAGCTTCATGCTGTCTAGTTTCACCTGCTGACTTTTTGTCACTGTGAACAGTCCAAACCCATACTCAATTACTGTCCACACACACAAAACTGTCATCTACTGCCTTTAGTACCTTGCAGTGTATGGCCGGGGGGGGGGGGGGGTCTTGAGCCTGAGGAATTAAGGATTTTCTTTTTGCCCCCGACAGAAAAAAATCCACGCCTTACCGAGGATTCGAATCCGGGTCTCCCGAATGAGAGCCCGGCGTTCTTAGCCACTCGGCCAATCGCTACTGAAAGCATCAAATGTTGATAGAGTATGAACAACATTCTTTGCTCCATGTCAACTGCTATCATGATCTGCAGCGCACCGAGTCCTTTCTTAGATCTCATAACTGCTGTTTCCACATGATCCCTGAATGACAGGCTTCTGGTGAAGGTGATTCCCAGGTACCTCAGTTTACTCTCTCTCTCTCTCTCTCTCTCTCTCTCTCTCTCTCTCTCTCTCTCTCTCTCTCTCTCTCTCTCTCTCTCTCTCTCTCTCTGCCTCTGTGTGTGTGTGTGTGTGTGTGTGTGTGTAACATTCTGCCATTTATTGTAAGACTTAATAGGTCAGCCTTAACAATCCTATTGTCCAGAGAGCACCATAACACAGACGCCTTATCTGGCTTAATAACCCTATCCATCTTTATACACCTGTCGATCACTTTATTTACTGTCTCCTGCAACTCTTGCGTCATTTGCACCTGGTCTCTCCTCTTACTATACACAAGAATATCATCTGCAAATGTCAATATTCTTCCAATAATATTGAAGATCCATGTATCCCCGTGGTAATCCGGGGTAATAATAGTGGAATAATGCACACGTCCGAGGTCCATGAACCAAGGCTGAGAGCAAACTTTCGAGAGTGCAGTCTGCTATCCAATTCACCACCAGGAATTAACACCCATCTCCATAAGAGTGTGCATTAAGAGATCATTTCTGCATCTGTTGTTTGCATCCTCAAGATCCAGTGCTGGTTGTAATTGATGCATGTCTTTTCCGGAACACCTCATAAATATTGACCATGTTTCTTTCCTTGGCCGGTAACACTCCAGCCCTCTTGGGAGTAGCTTTTCCTCTCCAAGAATGTATACAGCTTAACAGCAACAACCTGTTCCAACACCTTGTGAAATGTATTCTGCAGGTTGATAATCCTATAGCCTTTAAGTCTTCAATGGTACCACAATGGCTGGATGGAGAATACGACACACACACACACACATCGTGATTGTAACTGACTCAGAAAGCATGCTGACGAGGGTGAGGACGGGAAGACTTCGTGCGGAGTGGCTTGCTTCGCTTCGGAGGTCACGGGTGACAAGCATCGCCTGGATCTTTTCTCCGGGGACCACAAGTTGTCAAGAAAAATTTGTATATTGTCCCGGTAGCGTAATTGCATGGCATAAGCAGTCATAGAAGTGGGACACCAGAAGAGAAGCAGAAAACATTGCAAAGAAGATGCAAGAATTAGAATTTGCTTTCATGATTTGTCTTTTGGGAAGAAGTGTTACAACATTTTCACAGGGTCAGTCAAGCTCTACAAAATGAGCACGTGAACTTGAAAACGTGTGCTGATTTGTATTCTTCACTAGCAGATCACTTGCAAGAATCTAGGAATGAATTTGAAAGATTTGAAGAAGCTGCAAAAGAAATAACACCAGGTGTGGATTATAAGTCAACTTTGACCCGTAATCGTAAACGAAAGACAGTGGTCATTGATGGTGATGCCCCTGAGGTATCTCAGAATGCCAGAGACAAATTTCGTATATCTGCTTTCTACACCATTGTTGACAAACTTGAGACAGAGATGAGTAGACGAGGACAGGTATATAATGATCTAGCAGTTCGATTTTCTTGTTTGGTCGATGTACCACAAACATCTCAGTGTTGTGAAGGACTAATAAATGCTTATCCTGAAGATCTGAACAATAATTTATATACTGAACTACAACAGTTCCACTCATATGTTCGCCACAAGTTTCGTGCATCAAAATCTGACAACAACACGTTCAGTCATGCAGAACTCTACAAAGTAATAGTTAGAGACAACATCGAGTGTGTTTTTCCAAATGTAGAAATCGCCTTGCGCATATTTTTAACATTATTGGTTACGAACTGTTCAACTGAGTGCTCTTTTTCTCAGTTGAAACGTACAAAAAATCCAAGTAGATCGACAATGAAACAAGAAAGGCTTGATTCCTTATCTTTGCTGGTGATTGAGGCAGACTTGTTGCGCAAAATTAACTTTGATGGTGTACTCAAAAACTTTGCCAGACGTAAATCTAGAAAAAAGAACTTTAAAATGTAAATGTGTGCTCTCTCTGACTTTCATATCTATCAAAAAAGTTATAGTATTTTTGTCTACTATTATTACAAAATTAATTAACTATTAATTTTAATACAGAAATACCTTATTGTAGGTTTTATATGAGTGATAGTAGTACAAACATATGTGTTTGCATTTCACAACTGTTTTTCTTTGTTAGTTTTTTGCATAATATTGAACATACCAGCAGTCAGTGGAGGATCAGGGGCCCGGGGCAGTAGGGGGCACCCATGTGGATTTGTGCCTAGGGCACCAAGATGGCTTAATCCGGCCCTGGCTGTCTCCATCGTTATGACCAGTCTGTGTCATAAACCTCTCCAGGAAAGCTTCTCCTTTCTCCTTGCCCGCCATCATTGGCTTACCGTTATCCCTATATACTGTTGCCATTGTGGTAGGCTGATTTTTTCTACGCATTTGTCTGTGTAGTGTTCTCAATCTACACAAAGACTTATCACCTCCCAACTCACTCATGAAGTTATCTCATTTAGCTTTCTTGGCCACTGCTGCACGGAGCTTGAACTCCTCAACTTTCTCCTTCTTACCATTTCCAC
This sequence comes from Cepaea nemoralis, assembly GCA_014155875.1. Classification (NCBI taxonomy): domain Eukaryota; kingdom Metazoa; phylum Mollusca; class Gastropoda; order Stylommatophora; family Helicidae; genus Cepaea; species Cepaea nemoralis. The sequence goes on along the minus strand of JACEFZ010018253.1, from coordinate 1,691 downwards.
CATCTCCAGTTCCTCTTGTGTGCATTGCGATGTCTTTCATAATTTCTGTAGCTGATTAGTTGTCGCTCTCTTAGACTTCCTCTCAGTCAGTTTTCTTTCTTGATATTGCAGTTCCTTTTGGTAATCCCGGGGTAATAATGCACGTCTCCAAGGTCCATGTACAGTTCAAAAAGCAATGGCAAACTACTGAACGTAAAATTGCCTAGTAAATGACAAGCGGCCAATAAATGCTAGAGTCGATTGCAACATCCTGTAAAGGACATGCCAGTAACTTTATATCGTCCTACATGTTCTCAAACCTGCTAACCACAACATTTACTTTTACTGAAAAACATCTTTAAACGTTCATTCGGATAATACAAATAATTGTGATTAATAGTAGCGACAGTGCAGTGGTTAGCATTCTCGCCTGCCGGCACCGTGGTTGTTTTCATGTGTTCGAATCCCAATTGATGCTGGGAATCTGTCACTTACCTGCACTCCCAGTTGACCCAGCCTAAAACTGGGAGGTAAAAGTTGCCGGTGTGTTATTTATCGCATCGTCCATCAAGAGCCGATAGGTATGGGCAGAGCATTATAAACCCATTACACCTCACGACATAAAAAGGGATATTTTACGTCATTCTGCGAAATCAGTGTCACCTTTCATTGAACATTTACAAAATAGTAAAATACATTCTTATTGTTTGAAGATATAAAACAAATAGGAGATAACAACAAATCGTGAATTTACAGAATACTTTTAACATGACTAGTTACATTTGAAATGGTTTGAAAGGTTTGCTTTACAAGATAAAGGAAAAGTACTTGCTCTTACGGGAAATAAACCGTTATTATAACCAAGTTAGACGAAAACTAACGAATGAGAAAATCTCACAATTAGGGTTACCTCTAAGACAGTATACACTCACAAGTAAGGGACCCACTTACATGCCTACGGCGTCTTGATCATGCTGTGCTAGACGTATTTTTATAGACCAGCCTGCCCTCGTTTGGTGATGTCATTACGTCGGTCGCCTTTGCTTCCCAAGCAATTTTAGGCGGAGCTGGTCTGGATACCCAAGTACAAATATAACACACACACACACACACACACCTCGATGTGAATTCGACCCCTGAACACTGGGCGGGCAGGCCAGCGTCTAGCCACTAGGCTACAGCGGGTCCCTTCAAAACATATACAAGGTAAAGGGCGTTTTCTTTTTACATGCCTTAACTGTTTCAGTGTCGAAGGACAACATATCGTCAAATGTGACCTCCCATTTGGACAGAAGGATGATATATCGCCATACTGCGGTCATCGTGTTATTTATTTTGCTTTGTGGCATATCCGCAATTTCGGTGCTCAGTGAATGGATATTTAAATTATGCTTGTTCATTTGATTGCGTACTATGTTTGGTCCAAACCTGCTGTTTATTTGACGCTGAATCACTTAAAGGTTAAAGGCTATTGGGTTTATTATGGTTCTAGACGAATATTAATATTATAGGCCTATAAACGGCTGTCTCTCTGGCCGAGGGGTTACACCACTTCCTCCGTAATCCCGTTTACCACGCAGAGTCTCGTAGCGGGCGAGAACTGTGAGCGGTTCGTCCCCCTCTGGTGACTTGCGGGATAACTGAGCCAGCCGCTCAGAAATCAATGGCAAACTACTGAGCGTAATCTTGCCAAGAAATCAACATACAGCTGA
>JACEFZ010018252.1:0-11190 GCA_014155875.1 Cepaea nemoralis | reverse complement strand
ATGTCCCCCCGAATCAAGGACGGGAAATTTTCTCCTGGAGATTTCAATTGTGCTCACTTTCTCAGCAGCTTGATCAGGGCTACCGACAAGATTACACAACTGAAGAATAAATCCAGATGTCGAATCGACACTGGACATTAGCCGGTACGAATACTGACTTTAACCGAGAGTGTGTTAATGTGGTGTCTTTATGGGTGCCATATGAATTTACCATCAGTGCTCACCAACTTCACCCTCAGTATTGCAAGCATGTTATGGGGAGAAGAAAATATAATGAGTTGTTATTTTATGTGATGTGTTGACATTAAAAATGTTGTAGTTACAACAATATTCCCCATCTCTCACCCATGCCAGCAATTAATTTTGGAGATGGAGTAGGCCCCATATTCATTTACTGGATCAAGTGTCCTAATTTCAGGGACAAAAATGAATTTTTCCCTGTACTAGCTGTCTCAGTTATATTTAAAATAATTTGTGTTCTCTGGTGTTTCAGGTACCTTAATTTTTGAATACATATATTGAACAACCAGCATGCACAAAATTATACAACATTATTAACAAGCTAATAAATCATTTCATACTGAGAACATAAATATCATGGATACAAGCAATTATGTTGACCCATACGATATTTATACATCATCTTCAGTCTGCTACATTGAATTCCTAACTAATATATTAAAACAGTGATACATGCAATATGATCACTATTATTGAAATCAAACCTTCTAGAGATTTATTGTGGGTTTACATGTCTGGACAGCTGCCCCTTATATAAGAGACAGGGTTCATTAAACAGGTTCATCAGGTGTGGGCCAAAATATCTTTCTCTGTTCTGCATACGTTGGGCAATCCTGCAGCAAATGTTTTGCTGTCATTTTTCTAGTTCTACAATTACATTCTTCGGTATCTCCTATCTTTAGTTTATTGAACAAGTGGTATTTCAGCCTGTTATGTCCTGTGCGGAGTCTGAAGATTGCTACTTGTTCTCTTCGGTCGAGTTTGTAATATGCATCATCCTTCTGATGGCCTGGATGCTCTGATTCCCATTTGGTTCTATAAGTGCTTTTTATCAACCTCTTTGCCTCATTATAGGTTATGTCTATGTCAGGCTGCGGTAGTCGTCCGCCCTCTTTTGCCAGTCTGTCGGCCTCTTCGTTTCCAGGTATACTGCAATGTCATGGGATCCACTGTATTACAACTTTTTTGGATTTCTGGCATAGACCATGGAGTGCTGCTCTTAGGTCAGTTCTGTGCTGTTATTGCTCTTCAGTATTGAGACAGCTGACTTTGCATCTGTGAAGATAGCTATTTGTTTCTCTTTATTTTCCTCCATCAGAAGCCTTTCTGCTGCAGTTTTCAGAGCCTCTACCTCCGCTTTGAAGTTACTTGAAAATTTTCCAGTTGCCATTGAATGTTTTTTTTCCGCTCCATTTTTTAAATTTAGGAGAATTCCTCCTCCTCCATTCTCTATTGAATTTTTGGCTGATCCATCTGTATATGCATGGGTCCAATTGCTGCTTGGTTCTTTTATGTAGTTTAGGGTTATTTCTCTTCTTTCGGTTTCATGCTGAGTGTTCTTTTTCTCAATACCAGGAATGTTTTCTATCATCTCAGGCAGTTGCCGCTGTCTCCAAGCTGGGAACTTGTGTGCATTGTATATGGGCTTGACTGTTGATATGTTAAGTATAGGATCTGACCTAATCCTTCGTTTTGCAGTTTCTACAAAGTTGCTACGCTTCTGTCTTCCCTTTCCAAAACCATTAAATCTGTTGTACATAGGGTGGTCTGTCAATCTTCTAAATTTTTCTGCTTGTTGCTGGGCTCTGCTATCTCTTCTATCCTGCATTGGTTGTAAACAAGTGATCTTTTCTAGTTCATTAATAGGAGTTGTCTTCAGGCTTCCAGTTATGATTCGCATTCCTTGGTTTTGGACTCTACTTATTTTCGAGGGGATGACGTAATGCAACGTCTACAAGACCGGCTTACTACAGCAGTAGGTCAAACATTCTGTGCGGCAGCTCCAGTCATTAGATGTAAAACCGTACCCATTCCTACACCAACAGTCAAAGAGCCTGTTCCTCTGTACGCCACAAACAATTGTATTTACCAATTCACATGTAGATGCCAGGCCGTTTACATTGGCCGAACGGAGAGACAGCTTAACAAACGGGTGTTAGAACACATACCTCAATGGGTCAACAAGATACAACACACAGGAGATGATAGCCACGAGGAGCCGACACACCGGAAGCTCCCGGCGTCTTCAATCGGCAAGCACATTGTTGCCAGTCGCCATGTTGTGTCCAGAGAGACTGCATTTCGCGTGTTGTTTAGAACACAGAATACTCGCTTGTTAAAATTTGCAGAAGCAATTATGATCTATCAATGCAAGCCAGAATTGTGTAAACAGAAAGACATGTTAGTCAGCTTAAAATTACCGTGGTAGACAATCGACATTACTGTGCGAAATTGTGTATATTTCAACTTGAAGGATTTATCTAGTTAATTTCACGTAAGTTGTGTGAGTTCTGCAGTATGTACCTGACGAGATGCAGCGAAATATGCCAGGCAATAAATCGTGCAATCTATTGTTTGTGTCTTCGTTATTCAAAATCTACTTATTTTGTTAAAGTTTGACTTAGCTCTGTTGCCCAAGCTGCAATGCCATATTCCAGTACTGGCCTCACCCGTCCAGTATATAACTTCTTGAGAACTTTCTCATCTGCTCCCCACGTTGTACCAGCAAGCTTTTTCATGATTGCCATTCTCTGCCTTTCTCTTGTTCGATTTTTCTCAACCTGTGGTTTCCATGTCAGGCGACGATCAAAGGTGACTCCTAGATAGTTTGGATTTTCTTCATGGCGCAATATTTTTCCATTCAATACCAGCTTAGGTTGCTGAGTTTTATTTGAGAGGGAGAACACTGTGCATGTTGTTTTCTCCTCACTTATCTTCACTAGCCATGATTTTGACCAGTCCTCTAGAGCTAATAAGGCTTGCTGTATTCTGCTGTTAGCTGTACTAATATATTCTTCAGATGTCCATATGGCTAGGTCATCTGCAAAGGAGGATGTGTGTACTCTGGCTGGAAAATTTTCTGTGATGTCATTTATATATGCTAGGAATAATGTTGGTGAAAGAACTCCTCCTTGGGGGACACCTTGCTCCAGCAGCATCATTTTGCTTGTTTGTCCTTGTACTTTTGTCCTGGCAGTTCTGTTCTCAAGGTAGTGGCTGATCCATTTATACATTTTTCCACAAACATGCATGTTTTGCAGTTTTACTTTCAGTCCTTCCTTCCATACTTTATCAAATGCTTTTTCTAAATCTATCCAGACTGCTAGTGTGTGCTTTTTCTCTTGGAAGGCATCCTCTATTTCCTGAGCTATATAGGTTATTTGATCTTCAGTGGATCTGTACTTTCTGAATCCTGCTTGGTGTGGTGTTAAGAGTTTGTTTTCTTCCAGATGCCATGTTAGCCTGCCATTGATAATGCGTTCCATTAATTTTCCTACACAGCTAAGTAGACTGATAGGTCGATAGCCATTTGGTTCTTCCAGGTCTTTTCCTTTCTTTGGGACTGGTATTAGTATAGCTTCCTTCCATGCCTGTGGGACTATTCCTCTCTTCCAGCTGTTATTTAGGACTGCTAGTAGTTTCTTCTTTGCCTTGGTGCCTAGTCCTATTAGCATTTCATTTGTGATTCCATCCTTTCCTGGTGATTTCTTCTTTTTTAGGGTATTCATTGCCTGTTCCATTTCTTCCATTGTTAGATTTGCCATCATATATTCTGCTGCTGTCTCTGTATTTCTATGATGTATCTGTTTGTCTTTGATTGCTTTCTTCTGTTCGGTTGTAATATCAATGTGGTTTGCATTTGCATAGTGTTCCATTAGTGCATTTGCAGCCTTTTTTCCTGTAAGCAAGGCATTTCCTTGTTTAATTGTTATTTGTTTGTTTCTAGGTCCTTCATTGTTCATGGCTTTCACTAGTTTCCATAGTTTGTTTCCATCCCTGTCAAAATTCAGGTTTTCTGTTTTTTCCCTCCAACAATCTCTTGTTGTTTGATTTACTGTTCTTTTATATTTTGCTGAGATGGCTTTGAGAGAGATATTCGCTTCAATTGTTTGTTCTCTCTCTGCTGTCTTCCTGGCATCTTCAACTTTGTCCTCCAAACTTTGTAGTTCTTCAGTCCAGTATGGTTTGTAATTTTTCCTCGCTCCTCTAGGAATGGACTCAGTGGCTGCCTGTATTATCGCTCTGTTTAGACTTTCCACCATTTGCTTTATGTTGCCATATCGTGTATTTATGTTTTCACAATATTTGTCTGTTAGTATGGCAAATCTGTCCCAATCTGCTCGTTTGTAATTCCAGCGGGGCAAGGGCTTTTGCTCCTGTGGAACATACTCCATATTCATTACAAGCTTGATTGGTCTGTGGTCACTACCTGCTAATTGGTCCAGCACATGGCGATCGATTTTGTGGAGGATGTCTCCTGTGCAGAAAGCTAAGTCTGGAGTAGAAGTGGTAAGCCATCTTCTGGAGTAGAAGCTCGGTGTGTCATCCGCTTTGTTGAGTAGATGGAGATTTGAGTCTATTTCCCAGTCCTCCAATTCATCTCCTCTTTTGTCAGTATCTGGGTATCCCCATCTTTCTGAACGGCTATTAAAGTCTCCGACAATAATGCAGTTTGTGTCAGTTATTTTCATGTTTGAGAGTGTAAGGTCCTTATCTGCTGGGCTATACAGATTGTAGATTCTTATTTTCACGTCCTTTATCATTATATCAACACCTATAATTTCCGTTTGGTTGTCAGAGATCACAGATACTTCGCTGCAAGGTATTGTATTTCGTGTAAGTATTAGAACTCCTCCTTTGTGTCCTTCGCGGTCGAAACGTGTGGCCTGATATCCTCTGACTGAGAATTTGTGATTGGCGTTGAGGTGTGTCTCTTGAATGCATGCCACATCTATTCTATCTTTATGAAGACGCTGTGTTAGGGAGTCTTTCTTCTTGTAAACTCCTTCGGCATTCCACTGTAGTATGTTGAGTGTCCGGGGTATTTGGTCAATAGCTCTTAACCTACTCCTCTGTGCCTTGACTCCACAGCACAGGGGAAGGTGACCACCAGTAGTCATGGGTGGACCCCCTCGAGGCAGGGGGCCCGGCACTATCGCCGCCTGATGGGACTTCACGGGATTAGCACCATAACGATTAATTTTGATTTGTGACATCATGAATTAAGTTACGTTGCACTGCTTTGTCAAGCCTGTGGCTCAGTACATCCGATTTCGACAAGCATTTATTCGGGATGCTTTCCCTAGCCTTTGACTGTCCCCAGTCTACCTACAAGGCAGCAGGTTTTACGTTGCACTGCTTTGTCAAGCCTGTGGCTCAGTACATCCGATTTCGACAAGCATGTATTCGGGGTGCTTTCCCTAGCCTTTGACTGTCCCCAGTCTACCTACAAGGCAGCAGGTTTGTGTGTCTCTTCGTCTGGTCCCTCTCCCTTGACCTGTCCGACATGGGTGGCCCTACCAGTAGCTGTGCTACCGTCGGCATAGCTCTTGGGGTCATTGGGACGCACAAGCCCCTCTACCTCGTCACGGTGGACACACAGCAGAGGGGCATTAAGGGTTTCAAAATCATTCCCCATTAAAACAGAAAGAAGTAATTCTCGAAATGCAATATCAGAATTTTCAACATCTGTAATATTGATGTTTGTCATCTTGTCTGCTTATTGCCCACGCTTCACTTCCATAAAAACGTGCAGGTTCTATCTAACACTTCAACACTCTTTTTTCGTTGCAAACGACATCATTTTATTGGGCAGTATGTTTTCGTCTTTGCTATAGCGATTCTTGTTCTGTCTTCAAGGCATCTCCCATCAGATGTTATGACTGTTTGCGAGAAGATTGTACCGATTCCCTTGTTTAAGAATATTTTCATTTACTTGTACATTACATTGTGGTATTTTCTTTTTCCTAGTGACTACCATAATATGTCTCTTCTTACAATTTTCTTCTTCTGGGTTCTTCCGCAGTGTTTTTTTTTTCCAGACGTAATTGCGGTGTGCCTCGTCATGCACCCTTGGGCCAAAAACCCTTAGGGCAACACATCCGAATTTAGCGGGCGTTTTTTAAAACCAGGTTATCCGTCCTGGGGGACTCACTATTGTGGTGCCGTCTACATCCAAGCTGGTCAAGTTAGAACGGTCGAAGACTTTACGGTCAGCCCTCAAGGGAAGGCCATCCAATGAAGCTTCCATAATTGCAGACCCGATACATAGCGCTCTGGTACCGGGTTCACCAAGCAATCGCCACGTACTGCACATGGCTGCTTTAATTCCTCACTTCCTTGTATTGGGCATTTCGTTCGCCACAGGCCGCTCCCAGTGTAAACCAGGAACGGTCAGTCTGCAGACGACATCCACTCAGTAAGCTTCCGCTTCGGATTTCCACGTAATGGATTCGCTAGCCAATCGTTCATTTTGTGTTAATGAGACGACATACATTCGGCAAACTTTCGCTTCGGACTTCCATGTAATGGATTCGCTAGCCAAGCGTTCCATTTCGTGTTAATGAGACGTTTTTCCACCTTTGACTACGCTCACTCAATGAGCTCAAGTACAGACATGCATCATAACCATTGCATTCAACTGGGACGCTTTTTTCCACCTTTAGTAACACTCACGAGGTAGGCTGCGTGTGCTGCCGGCTCAGCATCTTACCCCCATGCAGCAGATAGGAGTAGCGTCCAGGCCTTTTCATCCGGAGGATTCCTCATATCCCTCGGCTGAGAGACGTAGAACAAGTTTCTGGGCCAAATATGTAGCAGACTCAGCATCTCACCTCCACTTAGCAGTTGGTGAGTATCGGTCCGGCCCTCACATCCGGGGGATATTGACTTAGAGGCCTTCAGCCATATCCCTCAGCAGACAGCCTTAGAATAAGTGTCTGGACCAAGAATGTAGTGGCATCGTGCACATGATTCGGACATTTTGACTGCCTGTCCCCAGTATACCTGCAAGGCAGCGGGTGTGTGTTTCTTGTGGTCTGATTCCTATCCCTTGAGATCCAACTACGAGCTTTTTAACTGCGACAACTTTAATATACGCTGGAATTACCGCGACTGCTGGCATCAGACTTGTCAATCAATGGATCCCCGTTAAAGGGTTTCAAGTGTGCACATTCCAATTGCAGGGCCTCGATAGAGTCCCGTATTGTTATTTTTTCGTCACTACCTCCCCGTGCCCGGAGTGGGTAAGTTGCGTGCCTGCTGCCTTCCTTGGATGTGGTAGCCGTTTCTCATGCTCCATCTCCGGAATCGAACCCTGATTCCCCTTAAACGTTAGAAACATGGTAGGCATGTCACATAACATTGACATTTGATAGGGCAGACATTGTCGCTTTTTTTTATTTTAAAGCGACAATTGAAAGATGCCTCACCTGCACTTAAGGACAAAGTTATCCAGAGTCACAAGTGGGAAAGCGGCGCCCCACGAAGGGCAATGACGATTGGTTTTGAATTAATAACAGCGCTTTTTCCGCGAGGGTCGGAGCTTGATAAGCATGTATTAGCTCTAGAATTGCCACAGTTATCCAAGTAGGATCATGTCATCTAAGGATTCTCGATTGGCTTAATAAGCCATTCGCGGTTTCACAGAGAGACAGTGTGAACTTAGTGAAATGGAAACAAATAGGTATTTTAAATTCCTGCGGGAACGAACTAAACATTAACAAACGTTGCACATACCTTACAAGGAGATCCACGTGTCGCGAAATACAGGTGAAAAATCCGAAATCAGAAGCACTCAATAAATATAAAAAAATGAATAATAAAATAAGATAAAATACACACGAACGTATACAATACGACACACAGACGTTTCGATTCTAAGAATCTTTGTCAATGACAACACAGATAGCTGACGACAAAAACACAAACACACGACCTATCACTTATAGTGCACAACCTGATAATTCCGCTTTTTCTCTCTAGTGTGAACTTAGACATGCATGGCTTAAGCTTTGAGACAAGCATATGATTACTGGCAGGATAAAACATATATCTATTGCAAAGACGGACTATTAACGCACACGCAGGCCAAGAGTAGCAATCGCTCAGCGCACTCCCTCGGTACCCGATGATACATGCGAAACCACTGGACGCCTACCGACGAGCTTCCAAGCTACGCCGGCAGAATTGACCGAAAAGCTATGCCAGCTTATTGACTGCAGGCCCACTGCTCATCGAGAGAGAGAGAGAGAGAGAGAGAGAGAGACAGACAGAGAGACAGAGAGAGAGACAGAGAGACAGAGAGACAGAGAGAAAGAGAGAGAGAGAGAGAGAGAGAGAGAGAGAGAGAGAGAGAGAGACAGAGACAGAGAAAGAGAGAGAGAGCTTATCGAGACTTTGTCAAACGGTCATACAAATTTGCTCTTTCGACCGCTCAAACCACGACTCTGGCTTCACGATTTGGTTACATTTTCGAAACGCCTGCCTCGCTAACATGCTTAGCCTGGGAAGATCCCGATTGGGGTCACCTCACAGCCATCCGAGACAACGAACACTAGACGCGGTTCTTACAATTTAATTCTAACCGTAGTTATTCACTGTGTGCAACAACCGCATCTACTAAATGTTGTAGAACCTGCTCATTGTCTGCAATTGATACTTTATCATCCGCATATCTAATACTATTGATGTTTCTCCTCCAATGGTGATTCCTTTCATATATTCTACATTTATGAAAATGTTTTCACTGTATAGGGGGGAAAAAAAGATATGAAGACATTGCACATCCCTGTGTGATACCTCTCTTAATAAGCTGATATTGACCTACCTCGTTATCAATCTTCGTGACAGCTTGTTGTTTCCAGTATATGGTTTTGTTTACATGTCAGAGGGCTTTCCTATCAGTTTGTAGATCTGCAAGCATCTTCATCATATTGACATGTTTTACTTTAACGAAAGCCTTTGTGTAGTCAATAAAGCAAACATGTAGGTCTTTGTTTACTTCTATAGAACGGCCAATTAATGTACCATCATATACACCATTTACTGTACACTTGCCCTCTACGAACCCACATTGTTCTTCTCCTATTTCGGGTTACACACACACACACACACACACACACACACACACACACACACACACACACACACACATATATATATATATATATATATATATATATATATATATATATATATATATATATATATATATATGGCCCTTTATATTTTTTTAAATGTTGCATATCCATTACAGGACGTTGCAGTCAACACCAGCAATTTTTCAGCTGCTGTTGATATACTAAGCAAGTTTTTATGTTCAGTAGTTTGCCATTGCTTTCTAAACGACCGGCTCCCATACCAACACGTTATACCACAACGCGACACGGTGTGCTGCACAAATGGGTCGCGGTTGCGTTTGGAACGCCTGGTAAGCGACTCACGAACCGTGTTCGCAAGCCTTTGGCCACGGAGCCCGGTAAACAGATTATTTGATTCAGCTGGGGATTGAACCCAGGACCTCTCGCGTGTGAGGCGAGCATGATAACAATTACACTACTGAACCCGATTATATTAAGCGATGGTAGTTCACGCAAAGAGACCAAAACAAGGCTTGAGGTCACCTTCTCTGCCATAACAAGACTGGATCTTGTATGGACAAAGCAATATCACCTTTCGTGTCAAGATCAAACTAAACCAAGTCACCTGCGGTATGGGAGGTCCGCATGGCCAAATGGATAAGACGCTGGCTCTTAAACTTCCAGTGTGCTGATACCGAGGTAGCGAGTTCTACCCCTACATCGGTCATTTGGACTATAATGTTGACTCCTCGTCCCTGACTTGGGGAAGCAAATTACAAGTACCTCAGAAGTCGGAGTGGGTTCGCCGGATGGCGAAGAACACTGGTAATAGGGTGAGCTAATCCACACTCAACTCGGGACAGCGCACTAGAAGTAGTAGGACATATGTCGACTATGCTTGAGGTCAAAGTGATCGAACGCAAAAAAAAAAAAAATAAAAAAATAAAAAATTGCGGTATTCATTATTTTTCATGGGTATCAGAGTTAGTCCCCCACAGTAGAAACATAACAGAGGATCATGGGGTTTGAATATAGATGCTTTAGGAAAGTTTTGCGATTACTGTATTTGGAGCACAGCAAATTCATACGTCTAGGACAAAGGAAATACATGTGCAGACTGCAGTAGCGTCATGGCTACACGTTCACCCGCTGTAACGGTGGTTTTGTGTCCCTCCCATATCAGGGCAGTTTCTGTTTATTTTAAAACTTGACTTGGGCTCCAGGTAGATTCAGCCTAAAATGGATACCGGAAAATGTATGAGGAAGTAAAGGCGGCCGGTGAGTTACCGATCACATCAGCCACTTAGTGCCTGTTTTGTTGTTGTTGTTGTTGTTTTTGTTACATATTCTTTATAGGGCATCGCAGTCAACACCAGCATTTCTGCCGTTGTGATCTCTTGCCAAGTTTACGCTCAGTAGTTTGCCATAGCTTTCTGAACGACCGGTACCGACATCAACGCAAAACCAACGCAATGTGGTCTGCTGCCAAATCGCATGCAGCTGTGTTTCGAACACGGGTATACGGGATTGCAAAACACTTCCGAAATGCCTCGCCACGGAGACGGCTTGTGCTTATTGGTCTGTAAAAATATGGGCCCAGCTCCTTAATAGCCTTATTCGCCGTAGGCCTATAAAGGGGACCTTTACTTTTTATTAAAATTTTTACTTTCACCATCAAGAACAGTTTATCGGTGGTGCCTACCTGGATTTTACTATTACGCTGTTATTTCACCCTCTCAAAGGTAATCATCCCAGGAACAGCTGGGATCAAACAGAGAAGAGAAAGGAAGAGACAATATTGCACACGTAAAGCGTTAAATAGTGGACAGGATGTAGTATTTCCAGACTTATTGGGGGTATTATTGAGGACAAAGAGCGGCGGAGGACTCTGATTACTGATATTTTCATCATGACACCCCTTAACTTCTGGGTTGCCGGCTGAGATAATCAATAGATGATCATCCTGACAGCTGGGTAATTGCAGACGGGTTGGTTACCTTAAAAATACATTCCGTGACCAGAAAAATCACCTAACTGTCTCAGTTGATAATCAAGGGTGAAGCAACACTCATCCGATGGGGCCTGATGA
>JACEFZ010018251.1:0-88095 GCA_014155875.1 Cepaea nemoralis | reverse complement strand
GGGTATGAATAATTTGTAGCGGAAATTATTTACAGAACGTGAGACCGAAGCTGCAGACATTTTGACGACGAACGCCACAAGGCAAAGACTAGCGCACAGGAGGTTGTGGACCTACGTCACGTGGTATTGCCTAAGGAGTATGAAAGTTCTAGAAACTAAGGCGATGGACAATAAGAAGCGACGGGAGGTTGAGGTTATTCATAGTTTGTCATGTGGTATTGACGTTAAGTAAACGGAACATTGGGGAGATATATACGTGACCGCCTAATACCTGAAGTCATAGAGTATAAGACTCGGCACAGGAAGCTGTGGAAGTACGTCACGTGGTGTTGTCTAAGTAGGCAACGTTCCGGACTGTCGTGTGTGGAAAGAATGAATGTCGTATTAGTTACTTGTTCTTCTTTACCACTTTATTGTCGTCCCTGGAGTGAAGAGAATCAACACCCACATTTGTTTGAATTCCATATCTCTATTCTGGAGATATCCAGCAGACTCCATCCACACACTCCTTCAATCTGAAGACACCTTCTTCTCACTCTTACTCACCCCTGGATTATGCCCCCTCTTATTCTTCCCCAACATAACACACTTGACAACTCTCGCTTCAACAAATAAAAACAAGAAATTTATTAAAGCAAAGAATATATGTAGGGGAAGTGTGTGTGTGTATAAGGTGTAGAATGTGTGACGTGTATTCTAATGGTAGACCAGTGATTTAGAAGCAAAGTCTGTAACATCATAGTGCTTAGCACACAACAGCACCATTTTTCCCGGACAGTGAACCTCACCCAGAAGATGACGACTTTCTCCAATCACTCGAACAAACAGGATGCTGGTAATCCGATAGACACTGTTGATCTTGGTCTTCACTTTACCACACGGTGAAGTTACTCGTTTCCTAATATTTGTTTGAACTGATAGTCTTCCAATTAACTGAAATGTCATTTGGGGAAACTCTACTGTTTATTAGTTTCTGGTTATAACATTTTCCCCTCTTTTAGAACACAACCTATTAATGTTTGTTAGGTAGATGTGTATATAGATATATATATATGTCCTTAGTATGCGAGTTATTAATCTTCGGTGATGAAGCTTATCACTCATTAAACACAACACTTCTGTTCATACAATTCCACTCAGCAGAAGCCAGGTTCCCGCAAACCAACTTGGGTATAAGCCCTATGTAGCGGCCTCTCAGCAACCTCTGTCTTCAGATGCTGAGCCATCATTGTGTCAAACTTTGAAACTGCTTCTTCGTAGTAAACCCTCTCACACTCACGTGGAACACTCAATGGGAACTGTACATGGAACCTGTAGAGGAGATAACATCATGGTGAGGGCAACTCAGTCCTGGCCAGAATTAGGCAAGTGTAGGCCAATAACAGCACTCAGATCTATAACAGAGATCCGATCTCTGTCATACGGCCAAATAACTCAATCATATGATCTGAGACATGGCAACACCAGGAAAGAATAAAGGAACGGGTAGAAACCCAGCAGATGCCCTACTGGAAGAACCTACCATTACACATCCCCCTCCTCCCTCTCAACCATCCTTAAACTCTCTAATTATTATTCCACTACATTGTCCTCAACTTCCTGAGTAAAATGATATATAACACAAGCTACTTGAAGCCAAAAAATAGAATACTAGTGCCGACGCTCCTATGATACTTTCTAGCACCGCACTTATAGAACATTCTATCACTAATCATAATACATAATATCACCGCACAGTACTGTACGATATTCCTAATCATACTCTTAAGTTAGATATAATTAATTGCCTACCATATGTCTATTCCTGTTGTTACTCGAGAAACTAGGCAATCCGATTGGATCTATGTCCGCGGATAACTATCACTACTAAGATAGGCTAGTCCCTCTAATATAACACAACTCGGAATTATCCCCAATCCTAACACTTCAGAATGTTTTCTTCGACTCCATCCACCTGTTTACTGCACTGGGTTTTATATGGGTGCTTGAGTGAGTCACCAGAAAGTCGAGACGCCAATCTGTCCAGAATCTGGCTTTGTCCTCCTGTTTCCAGACTAACCAGAGTCAATTAGCTGTCAAGTTTCCTTTTCATCTGGGGAGTTCTTTGTCTCATCCAACAAATATCCGGGTTGTCTGTAAGCCAGAGACCTTTCTCCCATTACAGAATCCTTCTGACCTCTAGCAGGCATTCTGTCTATCACTTGCAACGGCCAACTTCCGTTTTGTAGACAAATTTTGCCAATACACACCTCTCGGACAACAGCCTGTCATCAAACTGTCGACTGTGTGTAGACAACTCTACGTGACTCCCTTTGATCTCATACACACTGTTGACCAGGTGTCGAGAATCTGTACCGACGTATTTCCCTCAGTTTGTTCACCATAAAAGAGTCAATTGTGTTAGCAAAATAATGTCGGGCCTGGTTGTCATCGATCGACTGACAAGTTAATGTATCCTGTGACACGGACAAGCACTGCACGGGGTGAGCTACAAGAAGCGGCGGCAGATTAGGGTTTGGTCATAGCTAACGTCACGTGGTATTGGCTTTATGGACAGACTGGACAATGGGGAGATACATGGCGGACGGCATTGAGTATACGACGCGGTACAGGAGACTGGAGACATTAATACAAACGGTATGAAATTCACTGAGACATATGAGGCTGGGGATAACGTGATTAACACAGACAGCATGGGTTACATTGAGACACATGAGGTTTGTGGATAATGATACACAGCCGGTAATGATTACATGAGGCACAGGAGGCTGTGGACATTAACCCAGGCATGGGTTACATTATTAAACACAGGAAGCTGGGGACATTAACCCAGGCATGGGTTACATTATTCAACACAGGAGGTTGTGGACATTAACCCAGGCATGGGTTACATTATTCAACACAGGAGGTTGTGGACATTAACCCAGGCAATGGTTACATTATTAAACACAGGAGGTTGGGGACATTAACTTAGGCAATGGTTACATTATTAAACACAGGAGATTGGGGACATTAATCCAGGAATGGGTTACATTATTAAACACAGGAGGTTGGGGACATTAACCCAGGCATAGGTTACATTATTAAACACAGGAGGTTGTGGACATTAACCCAGGCATGGGTTACATTATTCAACACAGGAGGTTTGTGGACATTAACTCAGGCAATGGTTACATTATTAAACACAGGAAGCTGGGGACATTAACCCAGGCAATGGTTACATTATTAAACACAGGAGGTTGTGGACATTTACTCGGGCATGGGTTACACTATTAAACACAGGAGGTTGAGGACATTAACTCAGGCAATGGTTACATTATTAAACACAGGAAGCTGGGGACATTAACACAGGCATGGGTTACATTATTCAACACAGGAGGTTGTGGACATTAACCCAGGCATGTGTTACATTATTAAACACAGGAGGTTGTGGACATTAACCCAGGCGTGGGTTATATTATTCAACACAGGAGGTTGGGGACATTAACTCAGGCAATGGTTACATTATTAAACACAGGAAGCTGGGGACATTAACCCAGGCATAGGTTACATTATTAAACACAGGAGGTTGTGGACATTAACCCAGGCATGGGTTACATTATTAAACACAGGAGGTTGTGGACATTAACTCGGGCATGGGTTACATTATTCAACACAGGAGGTTGTGGACATTAACCCAGGCAATGGTTACATTATTAAACACAGGAAGCTGGGGGCATTAACCCAGGCAATGGTTACATTATTAAACACAGGAGGTTGTGGACATTTACTCGGGCATGGGTTACATTATTAAACACAGGAGGTTGAGGACATTAACTCAGGCAATGGTTTCATTATTAAACACAGGAGGCTGGGGACATTAACACAGGCATGGGTTACATTATTAAACACAGGAGGTTGTGGACATTAACTCGGGCATGGGTTACATTATTAAACACAGGAGGTTGAGGACATTAACTCGGGCATGGGTTACATTATTAAACACAGGAGGTTGGGGACATTAACTCAGGCAATGGTTACATTATTAAACACAGGAGGTTGGGGACAATAACCCAGGCGTGGGTTACATTATTACACACAGGAAGCTAGGGACATTAACCCAGGCACGGGTTACATTATTAAACGCAGGAGGTTGGGGACATTAACCCAGGCATGGGTTACATTATTCAACACAGGAGATTGGGGACATTAACCCAGGCATGTGTTACATTATTAGACACAGGAGGTTGGGGACATTAACCCAGGCATGGATTATATTATTAAACACAGGAGGTTGGGGACATTAACCCAGGCATGGGTTACATTATTAAACACAGGAGGTTGGGGACATTAACCCAGGCATGGGTTACATTATTAAACACAGGAGGTTGGGGACATTAACCCAGGCATGGATTATATTATTAAACACAGGAGGTTGGGGACATTAACCCAGGAATGGATTATATTATTAAACACAGGAGGTTGGGGACATTAACCCAGGCATGGGTTACATTATTAAACACAGGAGGTTGGGGACATTAACCCAGGCATGGGTTACATTATTAAACACAGGAGGTTGGGGACATTAACCCAGGCATGGATTATATTATTAAACACAGGAGGTTGGGGACATTAACCCAGGCATGGGTTACATTATTAAACACAGAATGCAGGTGGAATATAATTAACACCGGCGGAATAGATTATATGAGACACAGGAGGCTGGGGATAGCATGATTAACACAGACGGTGTAGATTGTGATGAAAATGAAGACAGGACAATAAACATAGACTGGAGACAACAGACATATATGATCACCAATCCACACAGACACTGACTGAAAATGGGAGTGTGGTGACATGAATGACAATTAAATCCATACGACATGGACTTAATGATCATCAGTCCACACAATTATTGACCATAAACGAGATACAGGGGGATGTGAGCATATATGACAACTAAAGCCATACGACATGGACTTAATGATCACCAACCTACAGGTAGTGACTATAAAAACGAGATACAGGGGGATGTGGGCATATATGACAACTAAAGCCATACGACATGGACTTAACGATCACCAGTCCACACAATTATTGACCATAAGACGAGATGCAGGTGGACATACATGGCAACTAAAGCCACACGGTATGGACTCAATGATCACCATTCCACACAGATATTGACTATATGACGAGATTCCGGAGGTTGTGGACATACATGACAACTAAAACCACATGACATGGACATAACGATCACCAGTCCACACAGATATTGACCATAAGACGAGATACAGGTGAATATACATGACTACTAAAGCCACACGGTATGGACTCAATGATCACCATTCCACACAGATATTGACTATAAGACGAGATTCCGGAGGTTGTGGACATACATGACAACTAAGACCACATGACCATGAACCAATCTATTCATATATTGACTATAAGACGAGATACAGAAGGATGTTTACATGCATGACAACTAAAACCACACGACATGGACTATATGAAGTACAAACCAGAATGACATTGCCACTAAGTGGTTTAACCATCGATCTACCACTAGCTTCATCTAACCCCTCCACACCACGAGAATGCCCCATTTCTTCCACGAACGCCAAGCTTCTACCAAACCTCTTGGCCTTTCGTCCCGCAGAAGTCTCCTTGCATCATATTAATATCCCCGGGTGTTTTTCACAAGACCGTAATTCTTATTCTCACCCCTCCACATCACGAGAATGCCTCATCTCTTCCATGAACGCCTCATCTCTTCCACGAACGCCTCATCTCTTCCACGAACGCCGAGCTTCTACCCAATCTCTCGGCCCTTCGTCCCGCAGTCTCCTGGCAACATATTAAGAACCCCGGGTGTTTCTCACGAGAACGTAATTCACGGATGCAATTGACAAGGATGTGGAAGCCGGCCAGCTACCTGCTCACAGACAAGGACACAGAGTGCGATCTATGCCCAAAGCATGATCACAACAGGTAGATTACAGCCGATAAACAGCTTGGCAGGGGATGCGACATCTGATGATCAGATTACGTCTTGAAGAGCTGCACTCCATAATAGAAAGCGTCCGATTCTTGATTTGAATTGCTTGCAAGCAATAAATTTAGCTCCAAAAACAAGTCGCGAATTCAAGCAATCTAGGTAAATGGAGAACATTGTGACATTTGCAATTGTAATTAAAAGTAAAGGTAGGCTTAGTTTAGTTAGTTTCGTTTAGACGATGGATCAACATCACGGCACACGGGTGTAACCCATAAGTGCTCCGTTCTCCTCCTAACTCAAACCTGAGTTTGGAGAAACCACAATGCACGAACTCCGTAGCACCGGCGACGATCCTGAAATACTTTGGGTAGATTTTTAACACGAAATTTTGCCCCGGCAGCGCCGTTAGGCTACTCTTTTTCGATTTCCAACTGCCAAGGGAGTTTTTACGTGCGCAACAATACACACGGGCGTCCGATCTCACTACCCAGAGACCAGGGGAAATTTTTATTACTAGAAGTCCACGTGAAAAAATCCCGGTCCTCACCGGGGCTTGATCCCGGGACCTCCAGCTCTCGAGGCGGACACCGTACCTCGAGACCACGCAGTCCCCCGTAAAGGCAGGCTTATGGTCCATATTGCAAAGAGGTAAGCGTTGGGCATTCACATATTCTAGGCAACAGATTAATAAGGTGAGGGAGCTGCCTTTCATCGCTGCTTTTACATTACTATTATTAATATTATTATTTTTGGGTAGTCCGAGCCATATGGAGTTAGTCACGTCATTCTACAGCCTTTCTTGAGTCAATGAATCAGGTGTCGTCTCCACAATGAGGGTTGGCTGCAATGGATCTCCAACACTGTCTCTCGTTCTGACTATACAGATTGATGTTTGTCCATCTCTTGATATCTTCCAACTTGTATCATTGTCTACCTCTTGCTCGTTTGCCTTCAACGTTGCCCCCCCCCCCCCCCCCCAGTATGGTATTTATGAGTTAGTCTGTTAACGTGGCCGAAATATTTCTTCTTTTTTATTTTATTCAAATCTCTTTTCATTCCCAGTTTTTCTAGAACCTCTATATTTGATTGCTGTTATTTCCATGAAATACGACACATTCTGTTGTATATTTACTTCTCCATGGCCTCTATTCTACTTTCTGGTTGCTTGTTTATTGTCCAGGCCACTATCTAGTCTACTATTTGCTAATTGATTTTCGTCCGTGCCATGTCAGTCTAGTATTTCTCTCTTGGCTTGGTGTGCCCTCCAACTTTCCGGTTGTCACGACGTACCTGAGCTTTCTCCTTGTGTCCAATAAGAGTCTCCGCGGCGAAGTGTTTAGACCGCCTGCTTCGCGATGCCAAGATTTTGAGTTCGATTTCCGACTACTACATTCGGCTCACGAGTGCAATTTTCTCGGAAACGCCTGGGGGTCGTTGCTGGAGCTACGGGGCTGTGCTTTGTGCGACGAGTTCTGCAGGCCGGCCTGTGGAAATAGATCGGGCCATATGAGCTCAAACCCGGTGCAATGAAGTCGATACTTTTGCCTGCAACTGATTCAGTGCCGAAGGATAATATATCGCCAAATTTGATCTCCCATTTGGGCAGAATGACGATATATCGCCATACTAGGGTTATCATGTTATTTGTTTTGTTTCGCGGTATCTTCCACAATTTGAATGCTCAGTGAACGGAGATTGACATTATACATGTTCAATTTATTGTATACCATGTACGGTTCACGCCTACTTTTTGTTCGGTATGGAATCAAATCCCCTTTTTAATTACAAGTCAACGGAGCAAGCTGTGAAGTAACGCCACCTGTCATTGTTCTTTACCATCAGAAAATAAATTACAGTGACATTTTTTAGAACACGTATCTTTCCTGTGGCGACATACAGAATAAATCATATTCCATTTCGCAATGACTAAAGAAAACCGGAACTTTTTGAAAATAGTTTCGGAAAAATTCTTAGAATATGATTGAGCAATGAGAAGAAAAATACTGACTCTACAATATCCGAACATGGAAGAAAACAAGACTCATAAACAGAATCTGTTTCAGAAACTGAAATACTTCGGCCTTATTGAGGGTCGTGTTGGTTTGAACAGAGCGGTGATGGAAGGGTGGCATAGGGAAGAAGGGGCGGGGGATCGACCAGGACAATAACCTAATGGACAGTGTATACATCTTGGGCATGAACATGAAAAAGACGACAGACGAAGCAAGGGGTCGAGTCTCGCTTTGGGCTTTGATGATGATCAGTATGCTTGTAGAGCCAGGGATTTGGTTCGAATCTTTGGGTGAGACAATGTACTGTTGGGACCAGGTGGATCTCAGAAATTGTCATGGGGAAAACTACAACCAGAAGTATGCTGGACTGCTGGTCAGCGGGGAGGTTGGTTTGGTGGTATTAGGGAGTAGGGCTTGCAGATGTCCTCGCATGATGTAGCTGATCTTGGAGTATCCAGTAACTGGTCATCATCATATCTTGGACTTAACTTTAGGATTAAGGCTTTATTCACGGACAGAAATGTGATATGCTGCGCTTGGCATGTATTTGTGTGGTCAGCTTGCCTAATCCACAGGCAAATATTGTCTCTGATCATTGCAATACATAATGGTCCTATTATCGTGACCAACATAACATCTTGAACTTAACTTTAGACTTAAAGTTTAATTCCCAAACACAACATGCATATACTACACCTGTTCATTGCAATTCATAATGGTCCTGTTATCGTGAATAACATGACATCTCGAACTTAACTTTAGACTTAAGGCTTAATTCTCGAATACAACATGCATATACCAGGCTTGGTCATGGGAATGTTATTCCCATGGGAATGTTATTCCCATGGGAATCGGATGGGATGGGATGGGACAAGCATATCTTACCATGGGATGGGATGGGACAGAAAAATATGTCCCATGGACAAACCTGGCATGTACTGTCCCTGATCATTGCATTTCATAATTACCCTAATATCGTACCTCTTTTCGACTTCTCCATGTCCTTAGTTGTTTAACAAGTACGGCAATACTAATTAGCAGACAATGAGCAGACAAGCTGAAAAACGTCTGATGGCTGTGGAAATGTGGTTTTTGAAGAAAATCAACGAAAACCATGGACAGACAGAAGAACTAATGACCAAGTTCTACAAGATACAAATGAAGATCGTACGTAAACTGATTAGAGAAATTAGACTTAGACAGTCATAATTTTTTGGTCAGTTATGACAAGAAATAAATTGGACAACTTGGTGACAACTGACAAGATCGAGGGGAAGCGAACAAGGGGAGGGCAGAGAAATAAATACCTAAATTGCTTGGCCATGTTGTATGGCCGAGAAAGGAACACTGAGCTGATCCACGACTCTGGTGATCGAGTGAGATGGCAAAACATGACCGCCCACGCTTACCGGCATGGCACATGATGATGATGAATAATTAGTATTAGCCATGTAGTTGGCAATGACTAATTTGGAACTTGTGGAGCGACCAGATGTCATTAACTCAAGAAGACAGCATGGCCGAATTGATAAAAGCGCTTGTTCGTAAACATCCGGTATGGTGATGCTTTGAGCTAAAATGTTAACTTCTCGTCCTTGACTTGGAGACGTAAATTACACGTACCTCTAAATTCAAGCGGGTTCGCCTGATGGCAAGGGGCACTGGTAATAGGGAAAATTAATTCACACGCAAAAAACCAGTCCACTGCATTAGTACTAGCATGTGTGTGGACTACGCTTGAGTTCAAAATCGAGAGAAGGCAAAAAAAAAAGTTACCATAATCGGGACCTATGTGGGTATGTTTAGGCTTGAGTGCATGGAAAAAGTCTCCGTGGCGAAGTGGTCAAGCCATCTGACTCGGACTCAGAAGATTGTGGGTTTGATTCCTGGCTGTGTCCTTCGGTTCACGAGTGCATTTTTTCGGAGACTCCTGGGGTCATCGCTGGAGCTGCGGAGTCCGTGCTTTAGGCAACCCCCGCTGCGGAAAGAGACTGAGCCATATGGAATAAAACCCGGTGCAATGAAGTCAACCATGTCGACTTTCAAGCGACTTTTTTTTTTGGGGGGGGGGAGGAGTGCATGGAAGAATAAGCAGTCAATCCCTCCCCCACCCCCAACCATGATCTAAGGGCGAGTGCAAGAATCGAACCCCCTTCTAATGTGCCTATACTTTCAGCGTAACCTCATAACGATGACACCGACGGGCCGATTAGGTTGTACAACAGCATGCTGTGGGTGTCATTCTATAGAACAGCATCCTGTGGGTTTCATTCTATAGAACAGCATCATGTGGGTTTCGTTATGTAGAACAGCATCCTGTGGGTGTCATTCTATAGAACATCATCCTGTAAGTTTCGTTATGTAGAACAGCATCCTGTGGGTTTCGTTATGTAGAACAGCATCCTGTGGGTGTCATTCTATAAAACAGCATCCTGTAAGTTTCGTTATGTAGAACAGCATCCTGTGGGTGTCATTCTGTGGAACAGCATCCTGTGGGTTTCGTTATGTAGAACAGCATCCTGTGGGTTTCGTTATGTAGAACAGCATCATGTGTGTGTCATTCTATAGAACAGAATCCTGTAAGTTTCGTTATGTAGAACAGCATCCTGTGGGTGTCATTCTATAGAACAGCATCCTGTAAGTTTCGTTATGTAGACAGCATCCTGTGGGTGTCATTCTATAGAACAGCATCCTGTGGGTTTCGTTATGTAGAACAGCATCCTGTGGGTGTCATTCTGTATAACAGCATCCTGTGGGTTTCGTTATGTAGAACAGCATCCTGTGGGTTTCGTTATGTAGACAGCATCCTGTGTGAGTCATTCTATAGAACAGCATCCTGTAAGTTTCGTTATGTAGACAGCATCCTGTGGGTGTCATTCTATAGAACAGCATCCTGTAAGTTTCGTTATGTAGAACAGCATCCTGTGGGTGTCATTCTGTGGAACAGCATCCTGTGGGTTTCGTTATGTAGACAGCATCCTGTGGGTGTCATTCTGTGGAACAGCATCCTGTGGTTTTCGTTATGTAGACAGCATCCTGTGGGTGTCATTCTATAGAACAGCATTCTGTAAGTTTCGTTATGTAGAACAGCATCCTGTGGGTGTCATTATGTGGAACAGCATCCTGTAAGTTTCGTTATGTAGAACAGCATCCTGTGTGTGTCATTCTGTGGAACAGCATCCTGTACGTTTCGTTATGTAGAACAGCATCCTGTGGGTGTCATTCTATAGAACAGCATCCTGTGGGTTTCGTTATGTAGACAGCATCCTGTGGGTGTCATTCTATAGAACAGCATCCTGTAACTTTCGTTATGTAGAACAGCATCCTGTGGGTGTCATTCTATAGAACAGCATCCTGTAAGTTTCGTTATGTAGAACAGCATCCTGTGGGTGTCATTCTATAGAACAGCATCCTGTAAGTTTCGTTATGTAGAACAGCATCCTGTGGGTGTCATTCTATAGAACAGCATCCTGTAAGTTTCGTTATGTAGAACAGCATCCTGTGGGTGTCATTCTATAGAACAGCATCCTGTAAGTTTCGTTATGTAGAACAGCATCCTGTGGGTGTCATTCTATAGAACAGCATCCTGTAAGTTTCGTTATGTAGAACAGCATCCTGTGGGTGTCATTCTATAGAACAGCATCCTGTAAGTTTCGTTATGTAAAACAGCATCCTGTGGGTGTCATTCTATAGAACAGCATCCTGTAAGTTTCGTTATGTAGAACAGCATCCTGTGGGTGTCATTCTATAGAACAGCATCCTGTAAGTTTCGTTATGTAGAACAGCATCCTGTAAGTTTCGTTATGTAGAACAGCATCCTGTGGGTTTCGTTATGTAGAACAGCATCCTGTGGGTTTCGTTATGTAGAACAGCATCCTATAAGTTTCGTTATGTAGAACAGCATCCTGTAAGTTTCGTTATGTAGAACAGCATCCTGTGGGTGTCATTCTATAGAACAGCATCCTGTAAGTTTCGTTATGTAGACAGCATCCTGTGGGTGTCATTCTATAGAACAGCATCCTGTAAGTTTCGTTATGTAGAACAGCATCCTGTGGGTTTCGTTATGTAGAACAGCATCCTGTGGGTTTCGTTATGTAGAACAGCATCCTGTGGGTGTCATTCTGTGGAACAGCATCCTGTAAGTTTCGTTATGTAGAACAGCATCCTGTGGGTGTCATTCTATAGAACAACATCCTGTAAGTTTCGTTATGTAGAACAGCATCCTGTAAGTTTCGTTATGTAGAACAGCATCCTGTGGGTGTCATTCTATAGAACAGCATCCTGTGGGTTTCGTTATTTAGACAGCATCCTGTGTGTGTCATTCTGTGGAACAGCATCCTGTAAGTTTCGTTATGTAGACAGCATCATGTGGGTTTCATTATGTAGAACAGTATCCTGTGGATTTCATTCTATAGAACAGCATCCTGTGGATTTCGTTATGTAGAACAGCATCCTCTGTGTGTCATTCTATAGAACAGCATCCTGTGGGTGTCATTCTATAGAACAGTATCCTGTGGGTTTCATTCTATAGAACAGCATCCTGCGGGTTTCATTCTATAGAACAGCATCCTGTGGGTTTCGTTATGTAGAACAGCATCCTCTGGGTTTCGTTATGTAGAACAGCATCCTGTGGGTGTCATTCTGTAGAACAGCATCCTGTGGGTTTCATTCTATAGAACAGCATCCTGTGGGTTTCGTTATGTAGAACAGCATCCTGTGGGTGTCATTCTGTAGATCAGCATTATGTAGGTTTCATTCTATAGAACAGCATCCTGTGGGTTTCGTTATGTAGAACAGCATCCTGTGGGTGTCATTCTGTAGATCAGCATTATGTGGGTGTCATTCTGTAGATCAGCATTATGTGGGTGTCATTCTATAGAACAGCATCCTGTGGGTTTCGTTATGTAGAACAGCATCCTGTGGGTGTCATTCTATAGAACAGCATCCTGTGGGTGTCGTTATGTAGAACAGCATCCTGTGGGTGTCATTCTATAGAACAGCATCCTGTGGGTGTCATTCTGTAGAACATCATCCTGTGGGTGTCATTCTGTACAACAGCATTATGTGGGTTTTATTCTGTAAAACAGCATTCTGTGGGTTGTCTGAGTCCAGGTTGTTTTGAACCCTACCCAAAACCGCTTGACACATGATCCTCTGCCCGGAGTGCTTCCTCTGGCATCGACGTATGAAATGATTGCCTGCTCGAAGCTGTTAAGTATACTTTGGCCTCCCGCCAAAATAATCCTGGCCTGCCCTGTGACAAGTTCCTGGCTTTACTGCCGTACTGTTTTATTTCTAGCTACCCACTCACATACACACACGCGCGCGCATGAACGCACAAAGCTCCGAAGTCAGAACTTGCTATCATCATCTAGTGACTTGCCGGTTGGCGTGGGCGATCATGCATCTCCACAAATTACGATCTCCTACGTCATGGATCATTGTTAGTGTTGACTCCCTTCCGTGCCATGACACAAGACTGTCAAGAATCTTACTGCGCTGTAAACCTCTATCTCTCTTTCAGCAAATCTTTTTGGTTGTCATATATTCCAGTTTTTGTCTTCTGATAACCTAGCCACAAAATGATAATTGCCTCTTTCTAATGTTTATGATAAGCTGCCTTTGCGACTCAGCTTCCCTTAAAATGTCATGATTGCTCATTTTGCCTGTCCATTTAATTTTCAGCCTTCTTCTATAAACCCACATCTCCAAGGCTTCCGTGGATTTTTTCGCCTGTTTACTAATTGTCCAGGATTCGCATCCGTATGTAAAAACCGGTTCTATGTAACATGCGAGAAATATTTTTCTAATTTTCAAGGATAGTTATTTATTGCACAAAACGTTCTTCATTTGATAGAATGCAGTTTTTGCTTGTCCTATTCTGTTCTTTATATCTCAGTGATGCATCTTCCATCTGATGTAATCTATGTGCTTAGATATCTGAAATTCTGTAGACTTTCTACGGGTCTGTAATAGCCTGCCACCATCACATTTTGTAGGCTTGAATGCAGATACAAATCTGGCCAGTCTTTCCTCTATTAGCGGATATCGAACGCGGGTGTATAATCACTCATGGCATTATAATAGTAGCTAACTAGCAATTACACCAACGCGCTCCCTAACAAAGTCCCCGTACAGGAATCAGCTGTGGAAATGAAGTGCTGTGACACCCACATTTTTTAGGCCTGACTTAAAGGAGGAGTATGTGGCCAATCTTTCCCTCTCGTGGCGAACGAGTGAATGCAGGCGTCAAACTCTCGTTTCCACGGCGTTCATGCCATTATTGAGCGCGTCCTCCTAGCGATTACACCAACCACGTGTCTAAGTTCCCTATTAGTGCCTAACAGTTTGTCTGAATTATAAGACCATGTTATAACATATCATTTAGGTACTGATTGTAATATGTACTATAGGGTGTATTGTAATATGTAATATAAAGTATCATGTTAACATGAGTATTATTTTAATATGCAATAGAGTATCATTTAAACATGCAATAGACTATCATTTTTAACATGTAATAGAGTATGAGTATCATAGAGAAAATGGTAATAGATTATCATTGGACATGTGGGTAGGCGCACATATTGCCTGTCCTCTCCATCATACGCAAGATGTCCCGCTCAAGGATAGTACAGGGTGTATCGTTAATGGCTATGCAGTGTTTGAAAATATTGCCGGTCCAAGTTTTGTATTTATCTATTATGTTTCATGAACTTTACAGAAGGTGAATACAAAACTTGGACCGGCAATATTTTCAAACATTGCACAGTCATTAAAAGTACACCCTATTTATCAACAAATGTGACCTCCCATATGGACAGAACGATATATCGCCATCCTAGGGTCATTGTTTGTTTCATTTCGCGATATCTTCCGCAATTTTAATGCTTAGTGAACGGAAATTTACATTATAAAACTTGTTAATTTCATTGTGTACCAAGTTTGGTCCAAACCTACTTTTTTGTTTCGCACTGAATAAGCTAAAGGAAATTGGTCGAATACTATCTCCCACCATAGAGAAAAAAATAATCGGCCACATCCAACCATGAACTGGTCTACAAAGGAGATGGCATGCGTGATTGTGGACCTGTACTCAATAGGAGTTTCAAGGGTAACAGAATAAGAACAAGAACTACCCAAACTGTTTTTGAATCAATCCATCCCCCTCTTGACATGGGGGCTAGAGACAATAACGGGAAGACAGGAATTGCTCATCTCATATCATAAAGCCGTGACCTAATATATGCTAAACTTTAACGTTTTGCACTCAATGTAACTGCGATGGAAATACCTTTGCTAATTTACAAACCAGCATGCGTTGTGTTAAAATGTCGATTTAACTTAGTGTTATGTTATAACGTTTCCACAACATTGTCATCGCTCATTTTCTCGTCTTCTACAATTTTCCAGATCGTCAGTTGTGGAATCCTGAAACTGCTGCCGTCGTAGCCCGGAATAAACCACCCCCCTGTGTTCTGGATCTAATTTTAGAACATGTACTCAACCGGGCAATCTTCTGGAAGTAATAATTTCACTGAAGGTAATATATATGTCAACAAGATAAATTCGACCAATCAGTACTGGGGAGATTGTACACCGTGTGATGTAGTAGTGTTTTCGTAATCAATCATTTCAGTTGGATTTAAAAATACGTGTTAGTCCAGCAGATCCAGCCAATAAGAATTGAGGAAATAATAACCTGTCATATAAATTATTTCTAACCAATAATTGGATGATTGTCCTGCAGATCCAGCCAATCAGAACAGAGGAAATAATACATTGACATGCAAAATATTTCAAACCAATCATTGGATAATTTAGGTGTATGCTTTGTGTCTTTAAAGTATATTAACGGAATAAAAAGCTGCACAGATCTGGAGTTTGTTTGATCGATGATCCGACGATTCCCCTGTAGGGCGGAGAGCACACATGCCTCCACCCCCAGCGCCCCGCCTCCATGCTGACAATGAAGAAGCAAAACGTTCGGACGCTGTCCTTAATCGTGTGCACGTTCACATACCTACTTGTTGGAGCTGCCGTGTTTGACGCCTTAGAGAGCGAGTTCGAGACATCCAAACGTAAGGAGCTGCACCAAGAGGAACAGGATATTCGCGCCCGGTACAACATGACGGAGGAGGACTTCGAGCTACTACGGAAAAATATTATCCGTTCTGTGCCTTACAAAGCTGGGACTCAGTGGAAGTTCGCTGGAGCATTTTACTTCGCCTTGACTGTCATCACAACAATCGGTGAGTACCTGATATGCATTTCATTCTCATTTATCCTGTTTGTAAGTAGACGGTACTATGTTTTCTATTAGCACCACATGTTGTGCGGTACTCACCAAAACACGACTCTCCGCATTGTGTCAACCACTTCGGGCGGAGAAGCGCAATTGAGGGGGTCCAATCACTCTAGTGCGAGGAAATGCAGCCTAAAGACTAAATGTTATGTCAGGGCAGACCAGGTCCTAAACTTTAGTCGGCAATTGATCGATGATGCAAGCGCAGACAAGCGATCAATTAGAGCTTTGCTTTGCTGATCTGGCAGCTTCTGCAGCTTTTCTTGTTCCAGATGTATTGGTGTTACCTTTCCTCTGGAGTAAACTAGACAGATCGAGAGATGGATCATGCTGCATGGACAACACATGGTCTCTAAATTCAGTCCAGACTTTGTGCTATGGAGAGGTATAACTCATTTTTGCAAACTGTTCTAAGAAGGTAATGTGCCGGTCATCCGGTTTTTGAGGTTTTCTCTAGCCCTGAGCTCAAACTTAGCCCACATACTTCCTAGTGCTAGTGACCACACTAGAGTGATACTTCCGTGAGGGTTAGCTTCACTTGTTGCGAGTTTCCCCTGTTGCCATAGTCCCCTGTTGCCATAGTCCCCTGTTGCCAGAGTCCCCTGTTGCCAGTGGGGGTAACTGATAGGGGTAATCGAATCGGGGGGAAAAAAGATCAACCAACGGCTAGACCTTTCTGCGTAAGAACATCGGGATACAAAGTAAGTGGACGACCCAGGAAGAGTTGGCTAGATGGAGTACATGAGATGCTAAAGAACTCAAATATGACACAAGCACAAGATACAAGAGAAACGAAGGACAGAAAATTGCATCTGCTTCTTTTCTGCGACGCTTCAAGACGAAAGCAGTAGGACAGCAAGAGAAACAGCAGCAACATTCTTCGTACATATTTCACCAGGTGCCTTCAACTATCTCAGATTCACCTGTTTAACAGCAGCACTGTTTCTGATTATTCTGATTCCGGGGCGCCACATCCGCGTTTATCAAGTGTGATGGTTATATAGTGGGAGCATGTCACCATTTCTCCTCATTTAGAATTGCCTGTCCGTTTTGTTACAGGTTTCTGGCGCAAGTGTTACAGTTTAATCTTACAGGCAGGCATAATTTAGCGTTGAGTAACATCTAATGATGTGACATAGGCGGGTTGTGTAGTGGACAAGTATGTCACTCAAGCTTGTGTAACATGACATTATGAAACACACACCCATGTAATATAAACCAGCTAAAGGAAGGTTTCTGAGAGGGAGGAAGCAAGAAAAAACATTGCATCCATCGGGATATTCCCATTCGCGCTCTGACTTTAACTTCAACAGTCAGCGAAGAGCCCCAGTACTGACGGTACTAGTTGCAGTCTGATTGTCCGTCTAGAATTTCATCGACCTTCAGTATAGGTTCTGTGCTCATTCCCTGCCCCACCATTCACTCCAGGCATTTGAGACAAAGGGCTATGGACAGATCTGCCTTTTTGTGCACCGATATCCGCTCGCTCTCTCTCTCTCTCTCTCTCTCTCTCTCTCTCTCTCTCTCTCTCTCTCTCTCTCTCGCGCGCGCGCTTTCTCTCTCTTGCTCTCTTTCTCTCTCTCTATCTCTCTCTCTCTCTCTCTCTCTCTCTCTCTCTCTCTCTCTCTCTCTCTCTCTCTCTCTCTTTCTCTCTCTCTCTCTTCCAATCACTAATTGTAATACATTGAAATGTCTGAGCTTTTATGACGATAATCCAGTATTTGTAGCCGTTTGTAAAGCCAAGTTTTTTAAGCCCAGTTTATTTCTGATCACTGTGACGGGAGCCCAGTGTTTGGATACTATATTTTAGTTTGACGAGAGCCCAGTATTAGGATACTATATTGTAGTGTGACGGGAGCCCCGTATTAGGATACTGTAGCGTAGTGTGATGGGAGCCCAGTATTAGGTTATTATAGTGTAGAGTGACGGGAGCCCAGTATTAGGTTACTATATTGTAGTGTGACGTGAGACCAGTATTAGGTTACTATATTGTAGTGTGACGGGAGCCCAGTATTAGGATACTATAGTGTAGTGTGACGGGAGTCCAGTATTAGGATACTATAGTGTAGTGTGACGGGAGCCCAGTATTAGAGTACTATAGTGTAGTGTGACGGGAGCCCAGTATTAGGATACTATAGTGTAGTGTGACGGGAGCCCAGTATTAGGTTACTATAGTGTAGTGTGACGGGAGCCCAGTATTAGAGTACTATAGTGTAGTGTGACGGGAGCCCAGTATTAGGATACTATATTGAAGTGTGACGGGAGTCAAGTATTTGGATACTGTATTATAGGGAGCCCAGTATTTGTATACTATATTGTAGTTTGACGGGAACCCAGTAGTTGGATACTATATTGTAGTGTGACGAGAGAGATAACGTTGATACTGACAGCTAATAAAATATCAATTTAGAGAGACCATTACTAGACTATACATAATCTAATTCACTAGAGTAACATTGCTAAATGTATGACACAGTCAAATAAACTAGAGACATTGCTTGTATATATAAAATATATGGTGTTTATCCATCAAGAATGATGGCCATATATTTCATCCAGCGGGGTTGAAAGTTTGGAGCCGTGAGTTCTAAAATGGCTGCTAAAGCCTATTTTGGCTCGAAACGTTCTTTGACATTGTGGGCTAAAAATGCTTGGCGTTACAGGAGAATCACCTGCAGTGTGTGCGTGCGTGCGTGCGTGTGTGTTTTTTTTCAGTTTTGTTTTCACAGCGTCCTGTA
This sequence comes from Cepaea nemoralis, assembly GCA_014155875.1. NCBI lineage: Eukaryota > Metazoa > Mollusca > Gastropoda > Stylommatophora > Helicidae > Cepaea > Cepaea nemoralis. The sequence goes on along the minus strand of JACEFZ010018251.1, from coordinate 69,057 downwards.
TGCTTCACAAGTGACTTCACCCTTGCGTAATGATGTACGCCACAAATTTCGGTCTTTGGCAGCAGTCTCCCAAGTGTCGTGATGAATTCCAAAAGCTTTTAGTGAGCTCTTGTCTTTAACGAGTTTCCTTGGCCGCCATCCGCGTGTTGCTACACAGGGGATACTATTAGTGCGCTCACATTGGACTCAGTGCACGTGATACTACTGCACTGATACTACAGGAGAGCGTACTGGACTCCTGATTGTGCGGGAATTCCCCTATTACCAGCGTCCCTGGCCATCAGGTACTTGTAATTTACGTGAGTCAACATAGGTCTAACTGAACGGTGTCGGGTTTGAACCCGATATCTCATCAGCCCACCGGAAGTTTAAGAGCTAGCGTTTTCATTCATTAGGCCACGCTGACATGCTAGCATGTATTCTTCCAGACTTCGATGTTTAAACGTATTTCCCCCTGCAAGCTGTAGACGTATCCCTCCACCCTCCCTGCCACTACCAGCTGTAGACATATGTCCCCCTTGCCACTACCAGCTGTAGACATATGTCCCCCTGCCACTGCCAGCTGTATACGTATATCCCCCTGCCACTGTTAGCTGTATACGTATATCCCCCTGCCACTGTTAGCTGTATACGTATATCCCCCTGCCACTGTTAGCTGTATACGTATATCCCCCTGCCACTACCAGCTGTAGACATATTTCCCCCTGCCACTGTTAGCTGTATACGTATATCCCCCTGCCACTGTTAGCTGTATACGTATATCCCCCTGCCACTGCCAGCTGTAGACGCATTTTCCCCCTGCCAGCCATAGACGCATTTCCCCCCTGCCAGCCATAGACGCATTTCCTCCCTGCCAGCCATAGACGCATTTCCCCCCTGCCAGCCATAGACGAATTTCCTCCCTGCCACTACCAGTCATAGACGCATTTCCCCCGCCACCCTAGGACCAATGGCTAACCGCCAATTTTCATTAATCGTGCAATTCCTCAAATACCATCTGCGACCAATCTTAAGACAGACAACAGTTCTCACGAAACGTCCACATTTGGACTGCCCACGTTCCCCGTTACCTCCCGGAAGTGATTGCGTGGACGGGTCACGTTCCAGTGGTACTCCCAGAAGTGATCGAATGTCTGGCTCGAGATTACCCACGTGCTCTCATGCTAATTATCGGCAGACATCTTTTGGGGTGGTGTCAATTCCCAGTGTGTGACATTTGCAGGGTCGTTTTGCTGGCTGAGTGGTGAAGTTACGTCACAGGTGAGTGGGGATTTGTGTGATAATTGTCGGCACTTGGGTTGTGTGTGAGAGGTACGTGAGCGGGGCAATAGATGTGTGTGAAAAGGGATATATGAATTGAACAATAATTGTAAGTGCGGGGAGGGTGGATATGTGAACAGAGCAATTGTGTACGGGGTATGTCAACAGGGCAATGTGTGGGGGTATGTGAGCAGTGTGTGTGTGTGTGGAGGGGAGGGGTGTGAATATTGGAACATATCATTGTATGAGGAGAGGAAGGGTGTATGAACAACAGTTTATGTGAGTAATACACGCTGAGTAATAAATCCGTGGGGTGTACAGAGCAATAAATCATTAGCATTTATGTCATCTATATTTCATGGTGTACTATGGGAAGTCAATATTGAAGACTGTGTCCCGACAGACGGACGCATGGATAGACGGACACACAGAGAGACACACCGACAAAGCAATAAATGTGTCGATGTATGTATCAATCAATCAGGTGCCGTCTCCGCAATGAAGGTTTGCTGCTATGGATCTCCAACACTGTCTGTCTCTTGCCTTGACTGTACATTATGTCAGATTGCTGTTCGTCCTCTCTTGCTGTTATCCTACCACTTGTATCGTTGTCTACCTCTTGCTCGCTTGCCCTCAACCTTGCCTTCCAGTAAGGTTTTTATAAGAGTATCATGTCTTTTAAAGTGACCAAAATATATCACTTGTCTCCTCTTTATTTCTTTCATTAACTCTGTCTTCATTCCCAGTTTTTCTAGGACCTCTGCATTTGGTTGTTTTTTCCCCCATGAAATATGACCTATTCGTCTGTATATCCACATCTCCAGGGCTTCTATTCGACTTTCTAATTGCTTGTTCAATGTCCAGACTTCCGAGCCTAACAGTGAGTGAGTGGTGAGTGGCACCTTGCAATCTTGACAGACCAAAGTATGTGAGTTGGAATGTGGCCAGTATTCCATCACAACGCCTGGGCAGAGCTTCAGAGAAACATGTGGTGCCCAAACGACATGTTCCCTCTCTCGGTCTAGTCTTGTTTTCCAGAGGAATGGGTAACCAATACGTCTGGCACAAGGTAGGCTGCAGACGCTGGCGGCTCAGCGTCAAACCTCCGAGACCTCGCCAGCACGAGCAGGTAGCGAGTGATGGCCAGACCATGAAACCCAAGGGACCCGGCTTAGAGGCGTTCAGCCAAGTCCCACAGGTGAGGGCCTCGTACGTGCCTGGACCATAATACGCAGCATTTGACAATTCTCATTTTCAATGCGTTATTAATCTCTCTAGATGTTAATACTGATTTCATGCCGTTGAAAGCATTTTTGGCCATTCCTATTCCTTTTTTGATTTCCATTTCACCTCTGTCATCATCTGCTATTATATGTCCAAGATAAGATAAACTTGTTACTTGTTCTAGTATCTACCCGTTTACTGTGATGTTCATTGATGACCTTTCCTTTTTCACTGCTAATTATCATAGATTTTGTTTTTTGGATGTTAATATCTAAGCCACATTCTGCACTGTGCCTGTTTACTTGTTCCACTAGGTCTTGTAACTCTTGCTCACTTTCTGCTAGTAACACGGTATCGTCAGCATATCTCAGATTGTTTATGATTCTTCCATTGATGCTAAGTTCAGGCATTTCAACTTGTTTAAAAATTATTTCTGTGTATAGGTTGAAGAGTCTTGGGGACAGTACACATCCCTGCGTACTTCCCTTTTTATCTCTATAGGCGACGAATAGTTATTACCGCATCTAATAGACGCCACTTGTTCCCAGTACAAGCTACTAATAAGTCTGATGTCCTTTCCGTCTACTCCTATATCTTGAAGGCACGTAATTAGTCTTTCATCTATCAAAAGCTTTCTTGTTGTCTATAAAACAATCATATATACTTTTTTGAACTTCTATATATTTTTCAATTAACATCCTCAAACAGATAATTGCTTCTCTGGAGCCGCTGTTTTTGCGGAACCCAAATTGTTCTTCAGCTACTTCCTCGTCTATTTTATGTTGAATTCTTTCTTGTCTGACCTTGAGTAGTATCTTACTTGTGTGGCTCATTAAGCTAATAGTTCTGCAATCCTCACACTCAACAGCTCTTGGCTTCTTCGGTAGTGTGTTGAAAATGGATGTTTTCAAGTCCTTGGGGATGCACCCAGTATTATATATATCATTACATAATTATGTGATAGTTTCAATGTCAAAGCTGGATAAGGATTTTATCATCTTTGCTGTTATGTCAGGACCTGTCAGCTATTCCTTCTTTCATATTTTTAACAGCCTTTTCTACTTCAGCCGTTAATATTTTGGTCCATCTTGAGTATTATACAATGATGGTCTATTGACCCTGTTGTCCCAGAATAAATCTTTTGTGTACTCTGTCCATCTTTTTTATTATGTCAGGGTTATTAATTATAATTTCACCATTTTTTCCTCTGATACAACCGTTTCCCGTTATATTATTTTTCTTCTTTGTAAATCTATTTATATGTTCATGTAATTCTTTCGAATTGTGTTTTATTTCCAGATCCTCCATTTCTTTGCAATGTTTCTGCAGCCACTCTTCTTTGGCAACTCTACACATGTGACGTATTTCTCTTATCTATTACTATATATTCTGGAGTGTTCTTTGCTTTCTTTCTGTGAGACATTTTACTCAATATTTCATCAGTTATCCATAATTGCTTTTTCTTATTAATTTTCACTGGCAAGGTGGTATTTGCAGTCTGAATACTGGTTTTTATACTTTCCCATTATGTATTAATTTTATCTTAGGGATGTTCACGTCTATATTGTTCCATACTTTCAATAATTAGCCCATCATATCTATTTTTAACTTCAACTAGGATGCATGTAACAGCAGCAATGAATAGGGAGAAGGGGGAGATATGTGAGCAGAGAAATAAACGTCTAGCTGGAGGGGTGTGTGAGAGCAATAAATGTGAAGAGAGCAGATATTTACTTAGTTTTTAGTCTCTTTTTAAGTGACGTTTGTTTGATTGTGACCACTATTGCTTTATGTCGATTGTGACCACTATTGCTTTATGTTGATTGTGACCACTATTGCTTTATGTCGATTGTGATCAATATTGCTTTATGTCGATTCTGACCACAATTGCTTTATGTTGATTGTGACTAATAATGCTTTATGTTGATTGTGACCACTTGTCACGATACTAGAGGTCAACGATCCAAAATGTTACTAGAACAACGAACGGCGTCCTCAGCCGCGGCATTTTGTTTGTTGAGAGAGCCTTGATTGAACGATCGGAATGATTGAAGACGGGAGCGAAGTCTACGGGAACTAACGGACAACGGAATACGACGAGGTCCAACACTTTGAACACCGATGTATCGCGATAAAGCAATTGCAAGAAACCTTTGAAGTGAGAAACGGAGATTCGCGATCACGCCGTATCACGGTCTTTTGTGATAACGGAGAAGAATATCTGTGGTCGGAGGAAACGAGTAGATAATCATTGATGTCCCGAAATGACCGGGCATCAAAAGAACAATTCGGTTGTTATTGAGAAACAGATGAAGAGGACAGGGGGAAATTGGTGGAATAAGCCCATATAGTCGTACAGAGCCAGAGTATTAATAGGCTGGATATTCTAGTGGAATTTAGTGTGCTATTTGGCTTCCACGAGAAGTGGTGGTTTATTCTTGAGTGATTATGAAAAGGGAGTTACAATGTTTCAAGTCGGATAATACTGACGAGCATTTTGTATTTATTGTGCAATTAGTATTCCCGATTCAGCCGAGGATAATTATAAGGTAGTTGTGGTGTGGAGTATAAATCTAACATAGTGTATTTGAGTGTGAGACCGTAATAATGGGCGTCGGCCGAATTTAGCTGAGAAGTAACGGAGTGGATTGTGTAAAGTACCAGTGCACTCGATAGAATAAGTACTATGATAATATAGGATAAGTATGATACGAGATTCTAGTATAGATGGTTACTGGGATTTCTGAGCTCTTTTATGACATTTCATTCTTTACCTAGTCTTAGGTTATGGTTATAACTCCTATGTCTTATGTCAGAGGTCAGTTCTCTGAATCTATAGAAGTAAAACTGATAACGGCCATAAGCCTACTCTCACTTCTAATGAGTTTGAGTTAGGTTGATAGCACCTGATATTGTCTTTTCGACAGGTTCCCATGAACAAAGCAATAGCAACACTCCTGAAAAGAAAGAATGGACTCTAATCTGGTAAAGTAATAAATATCGGCCAGATTGAAGTCGGATGTCAGACATACAGGTCAGCCAGTTCTAGCATTAACGGATACCTATAAGGCATTCTGGCTAAGAGACTTACAGCAGAATAAAGTGCAACTAAACATAGATCGGAAGCTCAATATTGTGCACCTGAACTATCTTTAAATGAAGAGGCTATAAGGCCAGAATTTATTATTGAATAAACAGAACAGTAACGAATAAGATGAACATCGTGAATCAGTGATATTCTATAGACAGTGTTTGTTGGAATTATGTATCCATATAGAGACGATAAGTCATTCGATGATATCGGAGGTATAAACATTACCTGGAATATCATGTGGTTCATGTGATTGGATAGTTCACAAGGAAAGACATTATCTACTAAAACACACAGTGGTGAACTAACTGTTTAATTCTAACGTTGTCAAGGATATTGTGAAGACATCATCATCATCAGTCTGAGAGACACTCTACTGGGTGAGAGTAAACAAGTTATGTGCTGTGGTGACAATATATGCCGTTATATGATGAGCACTGTGAGATGAATCTTGGACTGTAAATCTTATCTCACCTACACAATAGACTACACCACAAATTACATATACACATTCAATACCTACATCTGACATAGTTTTCAGCATTAAATATACTATTAATTGTTTGAGGAAACTTTTGTCGGGGTATGTTATGAAGGAATAAAAGAGAGAGAGATAGAGAGAGAGATAGTGAGTAGAAGACATAACGGGGGAGTGTAGACAAAGGTCTGACAATAGTTCCAAAGTATAAGAAGGATTTTAAAAGTGTGCTTGTTGATTCCACTTTCCCCCAGGGACGACAAGCTACACCACTATTGCTTTATGTTGATTGTGACCACTATTGCTTTATGTTGATTGTGACCACTATTGCTTTATGTCGATTGTGACCACTATTGCTTTATGTTGATTGTGACCACTATTGCTTTATGTTGATTGTGACCACTATTGCTTTATGTCGATTGTGACCACTATTGCTTTATGTTGATTGTGACCACTATTGCTTTATGTCGATTCTGACAACTGTTCTTTAATGTTGATTGTGACCACTATTGCTTTATGTCGATTCTGACAACTGTTCTTTAATGTTGATTGTGACCACTATTACTTTATGTTGATTGTGACCACTATTGCTTTATGTTGATTGTGACCACTATTGCTTTATGTCGATTCTGACAACTGTTCTTTAATGTCGATTGTGACCACTGTTACTTTGTCGTTTGTGTGACGTGACAATTGCGTTATTAGTTTGACCACTATTGCTTTATATCGTTTGATTTAGTGTTGCTTTACATCATTTGATTCGCTAGCATTGCTTTATTCGTTTGATTAACTAGTATTGCTTTGTTTGATTGTGACTTTTACATTTTGCCCCTAGATGTGACATTGCAATGTACTTTGATGTGATATTTCCTTTGCCCTTTGGTGTGACAAATTTTACTTTGTCCTTCGATGTGATACCAGTTACTTTGTACTTTGTGTCGTGTGACTGCTTTTATTACATGTCCTTCGATGTCCCTTGATATTACTACTTGTAGTTTATCATTTCATATCAGTACCTTTGCGTTAAAGTCTGATATAATTATCTTGTCTGTGTGTGGGTTTCTGTATCTGTCTTTGTGTGTTGTTATTCATCATTTGGCTTGCTAACCAAATTGCGGCGGCATTCTTGTCTCTCCACGGATCTCGGTTTTCGGTTTCATGGCTCATTTTTGTTTATGAAGCAGGCGTCTGTGACGAAAGGATAGCAATCACGATTCCCAACCCCACATACTATGGTCGACATTAGCTGAAGGAGATTTAAAACGACCGCCTTATGTTTGTTTCTGACAACTGTATGAGTGCCCGTCTTTCAGACAGTAGCAGTGGCAAACTACGAATGGTAAACTTGTCAAGTAAATTACAAACAGCCCCAAAATGCTGGTGTTGATTGCTTTTAATGTGACTACCTTTACTTTGCCCTGTGGTGTGACTACCTTTACTTTGTCCTTCAATGTGACTACTTACGTGTCCTGTATTCTGATTACGCACGTGTCCTTTATTCTGACTACCCTTTCTCTGCGTCTTATGTGTCCTTGTTCCGTCTGAACACACAATCCCATAGAGGCAACAACCCAAGCCGCTTCCGATCAAATCTGAAACCCACAGTGGCGGAGATATGGTTGTCTGTGGTTTGTGTTTACAACTGAAGCGACGTATGAACACAGGCGCTGGTCCCCCCCCCCCCCCCACCCCCATCATGTCCACACAAGTGGTCGATACTCCCCTGAGGGTGGTTTCTGAATTAGTCCGGATTTTTCAGTATCTGGTGCGATTTATAGATACCCGAATGACGGGTTGGGAGAGCAATAGAGGGGAAGTATGATGGGGTTTTATTTTTATTGTAGGGTGGTAAAGTACAAGTGTTTTGTAGGATAAATTGATTGGCAAATATCGATAGACAACCAGACGGTCCGACGGTCAGACAGACTAGGCAGGAAGATGGATATAAAAATAGTTAATTCATAAATGTGGACCGGATTACTGCAAATTTGTGATCGGCTCGATGGATGTGCAGATCTGTGGGTAGGTAGGTGGATGGACGGACGGACGGACGGGCGGGCGGGCGGGCGGGCGGGCGGAGATATGAACATATTGAAAGACAGGCAGGCGGGTCGGGACAATAATTGCCATTAGATGATACAGAAATAAGGATAATGAAAGGCATACTGGTTTCATACAACCGCTGTACCCCGCCAACATAGAACATTAGTGGGCCATCAATGCATAGAAAATGTGCCAGAAATTGACGTTGGTAGTCGTAATATAAATAGCTTAGGCTATGATGTTAATTAGTTGCATGTCTTTGTACAGGACGTTGTAACTAACCCCGGCATTTGACTATTCATAGTTTACTAGATAACTTTTTACATTCAGTAGTTTGCGATTGCTATCTGAACGGCCGTCTTATAGCTTTAACGCAAAGTGATATGCTCCTAAATTGCCTGCAGTTGATTTTGAATCCTCAACCCGGTATGTAGGGAATTCTTCCACATTCTTCCACAGATTCTTCCATAGGTTCTTCTATAGATTCTTCCATAGATTCTTGAGTCGATGCCAAACAAAACATAGGTTTGGGCCAATCATGGTACGCAATATTATTGTTATAATGTAAATTTCCGTTCACTGAGCATTGAAATTGCGGAAGATAACAAGAAGCAAAGCAAAACCTCACGATGACCTTAGCATGGCGATATATCGTCCTTCTGTCCAAATGGGAGGTCACATTTTGCGATTTATCATTCGGCGCGGAATGTTTAATGCGTAACCTCTGCATTTTCTTCTGAGTCTACGTCTGACCTTTTGTCCCCGTTGCTGTTAATTAATGTCAGGAAATAAATGACCGCAGACCCCGAGGTAGACCAAGAAGACGGTGGAGAGATAATATACATACAGACCTACAAGCACTTGGAATCAACGACTGGCAAGAGAAGTCAACCAGAGAGACGAATGGAGACGGATTGTATCTGCAGCAAAGAACCTCAATGGCTCGGAACGCTGAAGAAGAAGAAGAAGAAGAAGAAGAAGAAGAAGAAGAAGAAGAAGAAGAAGAAGAAGAAGAAGAAGAAGAAGAAGAAGAAGAAGAAGAAGAAGAAGAAGAAGAGGAAGAGGAGGAGGAAGGAGGAGGGAGGGAAGGGAAGGGAGGGAAGGGAAGGGAGGGAAGGGAAGGAAGGGAAGGGAGGGAAGGGAAGGGAGGAAAGGGAAGGGAGGAAAGGGAAGGGAGGAAAGGGAAGGGAGGAAAGGGAAGGGAGGAAAGGGAAGGGAGGAAGGGAAGGGAGGAAGTGAAGGGAGGAAGGGAAGGAAGGAAGGGAGGGAGGGGAGGGAGGGAGGAGGGAAAGGGAGGGGAGGAGGGAGGGGAGGAGGGAGGGGAGGAGGGAGAGGGAGGGGAGGAGGGAGAGGGAGGGGGAGGAGGGAGAGGGAGGGGAGGAGGGAGAGGGAGGGGAGGAGGGAGGGGGAGAGGGAGGGGAGGGGAGGGGAGAGGGAGGGGAGGGAGGGAGGGAAGGAGAGAGAGAGAGAAGAAGATATTCAAAGTGGATAGTTCTAAATATCTGGAAACAGTTATAACGGCAGATGGAAGATGCACAACAGAGATTAAGAATAGAATAGGGCAAGCAAAGGCTGGATTTCAGAAAATGAAGAGTATCTTATGCAATAAGTCACTTTCACTGAATGTAAGAAAGAGTGCTGAAGTGCTATATAGAGCCGGTTTTGCTGTGTGGCTGTGAATGTAAGTGTACAAATTAGGAAGAACTTGGGAGCAACAGAGATGTGGCTCCTGAGACGAATGTTACGAATTCCTTGGACTGCCAAAGTAACAACGTCTGCCTGAAAGAGGCCAATTAAACGAAAACATTATATACAACAATAAGAAAGAGTCAAACAGCTTTTTTTTGTTTTTTTTGTTTTGGTCATGTGATGAGAAGAGAGGCATTGGAGAACATCGTGGCAGCTGGAAAGATCGAGGAAAAGAGAGGCAGAGGCAGACCAAGAGAAATAAAGCTGGATGGATTGAAACGGTGGCATGGAGGAATATCAACAGCAGAGTAGATCCAGAACACCAAAGACCGAGATCTGTGAAGTCATGAACGCCTACGGCAGCCGGCAATGTTTTGACGATGATGATATTCAAAGAATGCCATTTTATCTGTAATTAAATAAACAAACGCTATACACGCCCTACTCACGATGAACAAAGAAAAGCAGACAGTGGATCATTATGAGAACCAAATCCTGGTGCCTGCCAGATTGAGAACCGTCAATTTGCACGCAGGTTCACAACAAACCGTGAAATCGATATCAGCACAAGACATTGTTACCGCATGCTGTGTGAATGCTGAGCTGTTGGGTGGCATACTTCCACCCTGATAACATCAGGCAGGGGATTAAAGCGGGGTGTCTTAGGACGGAAGAGGCTGCACGGACAAGACAGCGTTTGCTCGACATAATGGCAGGTCAGACGTTAGGACTTTGGTATTTCTGAAACTTCAATGCGCCGAATATCTGTCTCAGAAGGTCACATCAGCTGCCCAATTGGAGGTTGTTGTTGTTGTTGTTGTTGTTGTTGTTGTTGTTGTTGTTGTTGTTGTTGTTGTTGTTGTTGTTGTTGTTGTTTTGCGTTCGAATGCTTTGAACTCAAGCGTCGTCCAACCACAAGCTACTGCTGTTGAATGCACTGGGTTGATTTTGCGCCAGGACTAACTGTCCCTATTACCAGTGTCCCTCGCCGTGAGGCGAATCCGCTGACTTGTGAGTTTCTCTTAGGTGCTTGTAATTGACGTCCCCAGGTCACGGACGAGAAGTCAACATTTTAGTTAACCTCATCGGTGTAGGGGTTGAACCCGCTACCTCAGCATCTAGTGTCGTGTCCTCAGCTGAACTTTTTCACCCGTCTTTTTCCGTCTGCACAGGCGTCTGAATGTCTTGTCATTACTTTCCTTCTTGGCAATGACAATGTCAAGCAGTGTTTCCCAACCTTTTTTGTGCTATGCCCCACCTAAGCCTTTCTAAAATTCTTATGTCTCCCCCCCCCCCCCCCCAATCCAACATATGCATCATTTTTAATATTCAAAAATTTTAATGTTCACTAAAGAAACTTGCATTTTTTTTATTTAGAAGGGCTCACGGTTCCCAGAGGGGTCAGCCCCCCCCCCCCCCCCCCCCCACCCCAGGGTCCCGCGTCCCTGTGTGTCGGTTCTGTTGGGTGAATTTTTTTCTTTTTTTGGTTTGGCGGTTACCCCAGACAAGCTGGTTCCCCCGCCTCCCCCTTTGTTTGTGTGGACCCTTAGTCTCACTGTGAGCTATTGCCCACAGTGGTCCACCAGGCCCACATCTAAGGTGAAGATATGTGATGGGTTTTTATTTGATCATCCCGGCCCCGACCCGACCTGGCGCACTACTGGGGAGTGGGGGTGGGAGGGGGGGGGGTAGCAGCAAATGTACCCGATCCTAGCCAAAGGACCGATATTTTTATTTTTTTTTTTGCCGTTAATAATCTTTATTAATGTTATATAACTGATTTATACTTTTATGATTACAATATATATGAAACTTGACATCAGTTGATTCTGACAAGAGCCGTAGAAACATGTCCTTAATTAGAGAAATACTACCTTTGGTGGCGACTGATCTGTCTTGGCATTCAAGCTTCAGGTTCAAACACCGACAGATGTGATATCAGATGAGCATGATTTCTGTTTCTTGCCATGATAAATAGTTTCTTGTTGTATTTCTTTAAGTTTAAGTACATCTGGTACAGAACGACGATCTGCTAATAATATCCAAGCAATGTAGCGTAGCCTTTCTTTATGGGATACTTAGGTTCAAACACTGACAGATTCCTTTTTGCCATGATAAATCTTGAGCCGTAGAGGTTGACCTGTTCTCGAGAATGAATAGGTTTTAGGAAGAAATCACTAGGAAATTATATTATTGAGCAAACACAGTAAGTAAATTTTCAAAACATAAAATGGAGAACTGAAATTCAAGTACAAAATAATTTTAATGAAAGATTTTTCTATATTATTTTAATTATTAGTAATTATTTAAATTTAGTGAGATCCTTGCGCTTGATGCTTGATGCAAAGAGATTTTATGTCAGGTTCCAATTTAGTTAACTTCAGTCTCAAGTCTCCCCGTTTTGTTATATCCAGCCGATTTCTTCCATTTTCGAATTGCCCCCCTTAACAATCGAATTCCCCCCCCCCCCCCCCCTGTGGGGCTTAGGCTCCACGTTGGGAAATACTGATCTAGTGTATCTTCCTTCTTAACAGTGGCCATGTTTAGTCTGCCTTTCTTCTTTGCAGCGTCCATGTTTAGTCTGCCTTCCTTCTTTACAGTGACCATTTCTAGTGTGCCTTCCTTCTTGAGAGTGACCATGTTCTCCGTGTCGTCCTCAGGGTGCTCATCTCGGTTTTCTTCGGATGTCTGGCGGGATATTGTCGTGGCTGGGTTGCTGGCTTTGTCTAGCGGTTCCGGCTCGGTCTCTTGTTGGATGTCATCTTGCGGTTTCTCTGTGTGCTTTTCTGTTTCTTGCGCTGGTATGTTTTGGGTTGGCTCCCTTTCGGTTGTTAGAATTTCTCTTACCGCTTTGATGTCAGAGAAATTCTAACAACTGAAAGGGGGCCAACCAAGGCGGGTCACTCTGCACGGTCACCTAGTATAGACCGAACTTTTCAGTGAATCCTGCCATGGTCGATAATACAATTAACCAGACCATGGCAGTGAGTATCAACAAAAGGACGCTACTTTCAATGTCGCCACTGCCTGGGCTGACCTTGCATTGTCTAAAGTCAAGAGTGGGTGGAATAAACTCTTGCCTGAACCTATTGACAAAACTAAAGGAACTCACACTGTAAGTGTTGACTAAATTTTGGAAATATGCAACAATGTTGGACTAAACACATGAGACACACATTGCCAATACCTGCATACAGACATGTGCTAAAACATACAATATGTCACGTACTGCAGGAATCCTAACTGTACTGAACATGTGACCAAAAAATGGCAGCTGAACGTAATAACCAGACATGAATAACAACAGAAATATCAACATGGAAATGATTGCCATGTGAACATGATAAATAGTATTGTATCCGGCATCTGGCAGCAACGCTCAACATGCCACACACATGGCAGCCATATTGTCTTGTGACGTTTGCGCGCCATTCCGGTGTGAAGCCTGCATTCCTTGCTTCTCTAGTCGGATTTTGTTTTGTTTTGTCGTCTTGGCTGCAAAGATGTAGATCCTGTCTACTGCTGTGAATGCGAATTCTAAGCCAGTTTGCATATCCTTTGCAGTACATCATAGTCAACACCAGCATTTTTGGGCTGTTCGTGATTCCTGGGCACCCATACCATTTCATAAAAAACCATCGTAATGCGGTCTGCTGCCAATTCGCCTGCAGCTGTGTTTCGAGCTCAGTATGCAGGATTACGAACTACATCCTTGACCCCTTAGGCGCGGAAAAGGTGAAATTGACTGATATTGAAATAGCTAAAGTTCATTCATTCAGTAGCATGTCCTTTGCAGAATCTCGCTCCTATAACACCTCCGGAAAAACCTCTCGATCATAAGCAAGATGATCCGGCGTCCGATACACCCATCTGGAGATCATCCGCCACATCCTGCACCCATCTTCTCTTTGGCCTTCCTCTTCCTCTCTTCCCATGCTATATACTCCTCCATTATTGATTCTCTCCAAACTTTCGTGCCGTTTCAAGTGACCAAAATATTTCAATTTTCTTTGTTGTATCGTCTTTAATAGCCAACCTTCTTCAATATTCAGCTCTTGAAGTATGGATGCATTTGTTCTTTTCTTTACCCAAGATATTCTTAGAACTCGTCTATAACATTTATATTCAAAGGCATTTATGCGCTGTTCAGCTTGTTTAGTAAGTGTCCAGGTCTCACAGGCGTATGTTGCAATGGGAAAGATGCATGCTCTTAATAATCTAATTTTTGTAGTTCTGTCTGTCCCACTCCATAATTTATTCAGTTGTTTTAGTCTTTGAAGAGCAATTGATAGTCGTCGTTTAATTTCTTTCATTGTGTCACCGTTGTTGGTAATCAATGACCCAAGATATTCAAAATTTTCCACCACCTCCAATTTTTCCTCATTAACATATATTTCTTTCTCCATAGTAGTTTTATCTGTATGCATTATCTTTGTTTTTGCTATGTTAAGATATAACTTGTGATTTTCACTATTCAATTGGGTTGAGGCTATTAGGTTTTCTATAACAGTCATGTGTTGTGGATAGCAATACTGTATCATCAGCATATCGAATCTCTGGTATGTCATGACCACCGATATTTAGGGCATCATATTCATATAGCTCCCTGTTTATGCCATCTCTTACATTTCTCATATTTTTGGCGTACAGGTTAAACGAATAAGGAACAGTACACATCCCTGACAGACTCCTTGCTTGATGTCAAACCAGTCTGATGTCTCGCCATCTATTCTAACCGCTGCTTGGTGGTCTAGATAGAGCATTCTTATGAGGTGTATTACATATGGTGGAAAGCCCATATTCCTCATGATTTCCCAAAGTTTCTGATGTTGTACAATATCTGAAGTACCCTTGGGAATTAATGGCGGCGGTGAGCAAGTGCCACATCACCTATCGACTTGTGATTGGTCTATAATCTTGAATCTGGCGCCACACGAGTCCTCTCTTTTAAACTACTGGTGCACTCACGGCGGGGTAGATAGATCATTCTTTACACCGGTTATTTGTACTTAAACTTGGCTTCTCGTTTAGAAAGCAATGGTAAGCTACTAAACGTAAAATGGCGCAACAAATCAAAGTGCAGTTGGGGTAGAATGCCATGTCCTAGAGAGGAAATTCAATATTTAGCACCATATGTCCAGTGCGCCCAAGGCGGGTAAAGAGTCTTTGACTGAAGCCCAGGGGCGCAGTGGTTAGCGCGCTGACCTGTGAGCCCTGCCATGTGTTCGAACCCCCATCAATATTTATTGGGCTTGGCTCCCAGGTCGAACTCTCTTCAATATTTATTGGGCTTGGCTCCCAGGTCGAACCCTCTTCAATATTTATTGAGCTTGGCTCCCAGGTCGATCTCACATCAAGATTTATTGGGCTTAGCTTCCAGGTCGATCCTCCCCCCCCCCCCCCCACCTCCCCCCCCCCCTCACAAATCACGATTTATTGGGCTTGGCTCCCAGCAAGCCGATCCAACCTAAAATGGATTCCAGGCAATGTCCTGGTCTTATATTTAAATCCTCCAAGGAGCTGACGTGTATATGTGTATTGTACTTTCTCTAACCTTGATCTCATTCAGGAATATTCTAGAAACTCCCAGTTCTCGTTGTGACATCAAAAAATTTTCTTCTCCCATGGGAAATACAGACTCGCGTTGTATCGACTCTGTGGTATCGTAAACAAGGCTTATTTGGGAGCATTTATTTTTAGTGTCATTTGTTTGTTCTGGACGGGTCTCAAAACTGAGAGAGAAAACCAGGAGAACTTGCAATCAGATAGTGGTTGGAACGATTAGCAGTATGACTCTTCGGTGGCTGTTGAACGAGGGGGCGGAGCGCGTGTGGGAATGTCCTGAGTGCAGTGATGTCTTTTCTTAGCTCACAACTGTTATGTGTTTGTCTAATTTCTAGCATGTCTTTGTCTTGCACTCACACACATACGCACATTCACGCATGTACACACACTTGTGTGTCGATCTGTCGGCGTGTCGGTCTGTCGGTGTGTCTGTCTATCGATGTGTTCGTCTGCCCGGACACACACAATATTCTTCAATATTGATTCTCTTCGCATACCGTGACAGATGTTAAACAATGACGTCACCGGACGTGATGACATGCACTGTCGATTTGTCTTTCATATTGCATATCCTTTGCAGGATGTTGCAGTCAACCCTGGTTTGAGAGATCACTGTGGCTTAATGCGTATTTTTAAACATCCGGTGTGCTGATGTCGAGGTAAGGGGTTAAACCCCTACACCGGACAGTTGGACTAAAATGTTGACTTCTAGTCCTTGATTTCCAGTGCTAATAGTACTAGTAATAGTGGTATTGAGACTACGTTTGAGTTCAAAGCGATTTAGCGCCAGACTTTATCCCGTACCTACCAATGGCTTATACATAGTAGTTTTACCCTAAACAACCCCCTTTAATTTGATATATACAACATGTCTGCTATTAACTTATAAGCCATAGATGTGTAACACCCCCACTTACCATTTTCCGCCATCCATTTTTATTTGGTCCAGTCCTACTTTTTATGTGGCACTGAAACTTAATATAGCAACATTGTTAGTGCAGAGATGGAGAATTGTTCGTCCTTGAGTTCGGACAGAAAGTAAAACTCGTAACACTGAAGATGAGGCCTTTGTCTGCAGCGTTGTCTTTCCACACGGGGAGTCTCTGTGGCGAAGTGGTCAAGCCGTTTGACGTTTGACTCGTGAGCCGAAGGTTGTGGGTTCGATTCCGGGCCGCGTCCTTCGGTTTACGAGTTAAATGTTTCGGAGACTCCCATGGGTCGTCGCTAAAAGCTACGGAGTTCGTGCTTTGTGCGACGCTTTCCGTACTGCGGAAAGAGACCGAGCCATATGGGATAAAACCCGGTGCAATGAAGTCGACCCTGTCGACTTTTAAGCGACTTTTTTTAAGCGTTGTCTCTCCACAAATACAAGTTCGATTTGCATTCGTAATCCCGCATACTACGTTCGAAATGTAGCTTCGAGCGATTTGGAATAGACCGCCTTGCGTTGGTTTCCATATAAAGATATAACTCCTGGTCGTTCGGAAAGCTATGGCAACCTACTGAGTGTGATCTTGCCAAGAAATCAGTCCAAAAATTGTGGGGTTTACTGCGACATTTTGTAAAGGATATGCTGGGTTGGCTGTGACGTGTTGTAAAGGATATGCCGGGCTGGTTGCGACATGTTGTAAAGAATATGCTGGGTTGGTTGCGACATGTTGTAAAGGATATGCTGGGTTGGTTGCGACGTGTTGTAAAGGATATGCCGGGTTGGCTGCGACGTGTTGTAAAGGATATGCAACTTTTTTCAGGTCATGAGGTGCTTTTGATATTTGTGCTAAGACCATCAATTTGTTAGGTCTGAGTTCATAGAGGAATGGGTGTCCAGTCTTTCCCTCCTGTAGCCAGCGATGAGCCCAGGGATCTTGTCCGACCACGTTGTCATAACTTCCTAATCTTTCCGCCAAGGCGGCCTCGTAAGAAGATGACGTGTGGATATTCATCTTCATCCATCCGCGTGGGCGGTCATGATTCGCCATCTCGCTCGATCACCAGAATCGTGGATCAGCTCATTGTTTTTGTTTCGAGCATACCACGTGGTCAAGCCATCAAGGTATTTACTTCTCTGCCTTCCCCTTGTTCTCTTCCCTTCGATATTGCTATTTGTCAGGTACTTTCATGTATTTCTTCTCATAACATATCCAAATTATTTTGACTGTCTACAACTAATTTCTCTAATCAATTTACGATTTTCATTTGTTTCTTGTAGGACTTGGTCATTGGTTTTCTGTCTGCCCATGGTATTCTTTGCATTTTCCTCAGAAACCACATTTCCACAGCCATCAGATGTTTTTCAGCTTGACTGCTCATTGTCCACGCTTCACATCCATACAAAAGTACACGTTCTATGTAGCACCTCAACACTATTTTTCTCGTTGCAATTGACATCTTTTTATTGGTCAGTATATTTTTCGTCTTGCAAAAGGCTACCTTGCCATGGCAATTCTTGTTCTAATCTCTTCAAGGCATTTCCCATCAGATGTTATGATTGCTCCGAGATAATTATACCGATTCACTTGTTTAATAATATTCCCATTTACTTGTATATTACATTTGGTATCTCCTTCCTTCTTCCTAGTGACGACCATAATCTGTGTCTTCTTACAATTTAATTATAACTCTAGTTGCTCACCGTGTGCAACAACTGGATCTACTAAACGTTGCAGATCCTGTTCATTGTCCGCAATCAATACTGTATCATCCGCATATCTAATGTTATTGATGTTACGTCCCCCAATAATGATTCCTTTCATATCTTCATTTCTGAAAAAAAAATTTATTGTGCAAGAAAATAATATCTGGAGACATTACACATCCCTGTCTCACACTTCTCTTTATAGGCTGATAGTACACCTACTTCATTATCAATCTTTATGGCATCTTGTTTCCAACATATGTTTTTTTATAAGCCTAAGGTCTTTCCCATCAATTTGTATATCTGGAAGCATCTTTATCATGTTGACATGTCTTACTTTATCAACAGCCTTTGTGTAGTCAATAAACCAAAGATGTTGGTCTTTGTTTACTTCTATAGAACGTTCTATTAATGTACTGAGCATATTCAAACATTAATTGTACCATTGCCTTCTACAAAACCACATTGTTCTTCTATTTCGGGTTGTATTTTTTTTTCTAACTCTTTGCATGATAATTCTTAGCAAAATCTTCGTGATGTGGCATATTATACTAATTTGACGATGTTGATTACATTCCAAGCCTCCTGATTTCTTCGGGACTGTCAAAAAACTGTCATTTACTGTCAATATAGTACTTTGCGGTGTATGGCAGAGAGGTCTTTGAGACCTGAGGAATTAAGGCGGCCTGGCTAGTGTAGTCGCCGCGAACTGTGGAGGCTAGAATTTTTTTTTTGCCCCCGGCAGAAAAAAATCCCATACCTTACCGAGAATCGAACCCGGGTCTCCCCAAGGAGAGTCTGGTGTTCTGGCCACTAGGCCAGCTTCGGGATTGCAATAATTACAGAATTACATAATTCATATATTTTGTTCAGCAGTCTTGTGACTTGGTCTATTCCATATTCTTCTAACTCACTGATAATTTCTGTTGTGATAACTGAACAGAAGGTCTTGCCAGTTTGCATATGGTTAAGAGCATTCTGAACCTCCATCTTCAAAATTGATGGTCCTTCATTATTTCGAATATCACACTGTTGGTCTGTGATTCGACGAATCATAATATTTTACAAGTACCTAGTCGGAGATGATTCACCTGATGGCGAGGGACACTGGTAATAAGGAAAGCTAATCCACGCGCAATAATCAGACCAGGTCACTAGCAGTAGCATGTGTGTAAACCTTGCTTGGGTTCAAAAGCAAGTGAACGAAAAGAAAAAGAAATAGATTGTGAACCATGATTGTCCTCGCTTATCGGCATCGCTGCACATGATGATGATGGGTTTTTTTTATTTTTGCGCTCGCTCGCTTTGAACTCAAGCGTAGTCCATACACACTATTTATAGTAGTGATGGACTGAATTTTTCATGTTGATTCGCTTTCCCTTTTAAGTGTCCCTCGCCATCAGGCGAAACCACTCTGCACTTCAGAGGTACTTGTAATTTACGTCCCAAGTCAAGGACGGTAGGTTCAACATTTTAGTCCAGCTGTCCTGTGTAGGGGTTGAACCGTTTACCTCGGCATCAACACAACAAATATTTAAGAACACGCGTTCTTATCCATTCGGTCATGTTGTTCTGCATGATGAGTTTGTTTGTTTGTTGTTGATGTTGTTTTCTTTAAAAGAAACAAATCTCTAGCCGCATTACTAGTTATCGAAGTATATATTTATCAATATTTTGTAGCTATTTACTCGCATTACCTGATTTAAGATTTGCTATTCCGTCATGGTTAGTTTTGTTTCTTTCTTCACTTTCATCATGATATCCGTGCATCTTTGTTGTCGTTTCATAGAACGCCTCCTGGCGGAAAATTTGCTGTTATTGTTGGGCTGATTTCACAGTTCACTGGTTGTTTTATTATTTCCAACTGCGACTCAGGGTCTAATTTAACGATTAATGCAGAGTCGGCACAAGAGTTGTGAGGTTGATTGCAGGGGCAGCGTCTGCCTCTAAACCAGGTAGTTCTGATATTCAGAACTATCAGTTGCCATGAAACGCTTTTTCACACAGACCTGTGGATAATCCTGCTTGACCCTAGGGTAGTGAACAGTATGCCTAGCCGTTTCAGAGAAGTACGAAAGTAAAGGAGCATGTTAACAATCCCTCGACTCTATGATGTCTACCATGGTAGACAATTGAAATTACTGTGTGAATATGTGCTGTAAATTTCAGCTTGAGAGATTTATCTACTTAAGTTTGTTTGATTTCTGCAGTATGCGAAATGCGGCGAAGTACGCCTGGCAATAAACAATGCAAATCTTTCTTCGTTATTCAAATTCACTACGGGAAAACATTGTTTTGAATCTGCCATGTAAATCCCAGAACTGTCAAACAGTTGTGCAGTGTCGTTGTCTTCGGTCGAAAATGCGAAGTGATGTGACCATGGTTCGATGCCTGTCCTCACCGCTCTCTTACCCCAGGATCTCCCTTGCCCCAGGATCTCCCTTGTCCCATGATCTTCCTTGCCCCATGATCTTCCTCGTCCCATGATCTCCCTTGTCCTATGATCTCCCTTGTCCCATGATCTTTCTTGTCCCAGGATCTCTCTTGCCCCAGGATCTCGCTTGTCCCAGGATCTCGATTGTCCCAGGATCTTCCTTGCCCCAGGATCTCCCTTGCTCCAGGATCTCCCTTACTCAGGATCTCCATTGCCCCAGTAAATTAATGGCTCCACTTACCAGAAGATACCTGAAACAATGTACTGTGCACAGCAGCGCGTTCACACGGTTGATAAGGAACTGTGTTGTCATGAGCAGTGCTGGGCGAGTGCTCAGTGTCTGGGTTCTTCGCCTGCTGAGAGCGAGAATGTTTAGCCACCTATTGTTCCGTGCCTTCATAAGTACGTGTGATGGCCTTATTACATCAGACCCATAGCGAACTTCTTTTCGAGGCGAATATTTTTTTTTTACAGTTTTCATTTCCAGTCCAGAATCGTTTTTTTTTCCCCCATCAGAGTTCAACTCGCCATCTTGAGCCACGTCGACTTCTAGACCGTTGCCCTCCACCACCGACTTACTAATACCCGACCTAGTATGTGTGACGGCGTGCTGAGATTCTTTCCCTGTGGCCTACTTGCTATATCTGGACGGCCAGGCACATTCTCTGAATCACTATTCCTAGCCTGGTGCTGATTAGCATGTTTGTGTGGCAATTATTTTATCTTGGCTTGCTGAACGCTCCGGCTAATCTGGTGGCATTCCTCTGTTTTTGTCTTTTGTTCTTGCGTTAACTTTATCGCCCATCTCAATGTGAACAGTCTGGCTTGTAGGATTGAATCAGCGCCGGTTCCTAGACTAACTCTTGAAGTTGCCAGCCCGATGCAGGCGGGCTGTCTGTCTCTTATATGGTTCTGTCTATCTCTGGACTGCCTTTGTGTCCGTTTCTGTCTCTATGTCCGTCGGTCTGTCCCAGTCTTATTGCCTGTCGTATGTCTCGGTGTGTCTTCTCTATCGCTCTGTCTCTTTATCCCTTTGTCTGTCTGCTGTCTGTTTGTCCGTCGGTCTGCTTCAGTCTGATTATGTTATATGACTGTCTCGGTCTGTCTGCTCTGCCTGTCTGTCTGCTCTGCCTGTCTCGGTCTGTCTGCTCTGCCTGTCTCGGTCTGTCTGCTCTGCCTGTCTCGGTCTGTCTGCTCTGCCTGTCTCGGTCTGTCTGCTCTGCCTGTCTCGGTCTGTCTGCTCTGCCTCTCTCGGTCTGTCTGCTATGCCTGTATGTCTCCTCTACCTATCTCGGTCCGTCTGTCTCTTCTACCTATCTCGGTCTGTCTGCTCTGCCTGTCTGTCTCCTCTACCTATCTCGGTCTGTCTATATTCCTCTACCTATCTCGGTCAGTCTGCTCTGCCTATCTTGGTCTGTCTGCTCTGCCTGTCTGCCTGTCTGTTCTGTCTGTCTGTTCTGCCTGTCTGTCTGCTCTGCCTGTATATCTGTCTGTCTGCCTGCCTGCCTGCCTGTCTGTCTGTCTGTCTGTCTGTCTGTCTGTCTGTGATCTGTGAGTGGGCTGGGGGAGATGGGAGATTATGTGGGTGGGTGCGGAATTTGTGTGTGGGTAGGTGCGGAGTATGTGAGTTGACGGGGAGATGTGTGTGTGGCTGAGGAATGTGTGTTTGGCTGGGTGAGTGGAGGTGTGTGGGTAGAGGAGGATATGTGGGTGAGTGATTGTTGGTGGGTAATGGGATGGGTAGAGGATATGTGAGTGGGTGGGGAGATGTGTGTAGGTGGGGGATGTGTGAGTTATTGAATGTATGTGTGCTTGGGGTGTGGGTGGATGGGATGTGTGGTGGGTGAGAGGTGTGTGTGGGTGGGGAGATGTGTAAGTGTAGGGATGTGATGGATGGGTGGGGGAATGTATGTGTGTGTGGGTTATGTGTGTGGTTGGGTGGGGGAGTTGGAGTGAATGGGGGATGTGTGGGTGTGTGGTGGATGTGTCTCATAACATAGTAATATGCATTGTTTATGTTTACAAAATTCATGTGACAATGTTTTTTCCTATGCACTGCTGATGACAGAAAGATGAGTGAATGGAAGGGCCGAATGTAAGACGGGCCTGCGTGCCCAATTTGTTACCCTTTGAAAATAAAGTCTGTCCGTTCGTTCGTTCGTTCGCTCGTTCTGTCTGTCTGTCTGTCTCTGTCTGTCTGTCTGTCTGCTCTGCCTGTCTCGGTCTGTCTGCTTTTCCTGTCTCGGTATGTCTGTCTGTCTTGGTTTGTCTGCTCTGCCTGTCTCTCTCTGTCTGCTCTGCTTCTCTCTCTCTCTCTCTCTCTCTCTCTCTCTCTCTGCTCTGCTCTGCGTGTCTCTCTCTCTCTGTCTGCTCTGCCTGTCACGGTCTGTCTGTCTGCTCTGCCTGTCTCGGTTTGTCTGTTCTGCTGTCTCAGTCTGTCTGTCTGCTGTGCCTGTCTCGATATGTCTGTCTGTCTGTTTTGCCTGTCTCGGTCTGACTGTCTGCTCTGCCTGTCTCGGTCTGACTGTCTGCTCTGCCTGTCTCGGTCTGACTGTCTGCTCTGCTGTCTCTGTCTGTCTGTCTGCTCTGCTGTCTCGGTCTGTCTGCTCTGCTGTCTCGGTCTGTCTGCTCTGCTGACTCGGTCTGTCTGCTGTGTCTGTCTCGATATGTCCGTCTGTCTGCTCTGCTGTCTCGATTGTCTGTCTGTCTGCTCTGCTGTCTCGGTCTATCTGTCTGCTCTGCTGTCTCGGTCTGTCTGTTGTGCCTGTCTCGATATGTCTGTCTGTCTGCTCTGCTTATCTCGGTCTGTCTGCTCTACCTGTCTCAGTCTGTCTGCTCTGCGTATCTCAGTCTGTCTGCTCTGCCTGTCTCGGTCTGTCTGCTCTGTCTCAGTCTGTCTGCTCTGCCTATCCCTGTCTGCCTACTCTGCCTGTCTCGGTCTGTCTGCTCTGCCTGTCTCAGTCTGACTACTCTGCGTATCTCTGTCTGTCTGCTCTGCCTATCCCTGTCTGCCTACTCTGCCTGTCTCGGTCTGCTTGCTCTGCCTGTCTCGGTCTGTCTGCTCTGCCTGTCTCGGTCTGTCTGCTCTGCCTGTCTCGGTCTGTCTGCTCTGCTTGTCGGTCTGTCTACTCTGCCTGCCGGTCTGTCTGCTCTGCCTGTCTCGGTCTGTCTGCTCTGCTTGTCTTGGTCTGTCTGTTTGCTCTGACTGTCTCAGTCTGTCTGTCAGCTCTGCCTGTCTCGGTCTGTCTGCTCTGCCTGTCTGTCTGCGCTGCCTGTCTCGATGTGTCTGTCTGCTCTGCTTGTCTCGGTCTGTCTGTCTACTCTGCCTGTCTCGGTCTGTCTGTCTCGGCTTGTCTGCTCTGCCTGTCTGTCTCGGTATGTCTGGTCTGCCTGTCTCGATTTGTCTGTCATTCTGCCTGTCTCGATTTGTCTGTCGTTCTGCCTGTCTCGATTTGTCTGCCATTCTGCCAGTCTGGGTCTGTCAGTCTCGTTATGTCTATCTCTGTATGTCTGTCTCGTCTGCCCGTCTCATTTTGTCTACCCATCTTGGGCTGTCTCTTCATCCATTCACATGCCCATATATTCATTTCTTCATATATCAGTGTATAGATACACACACGCGCTCGTACACACACACACACGCTCGTACACACTCACACACACACACATTGACACACACACACACATTGACACACACACACACGTACTCACACTCGCGCGCACACCACGTACGTTTGTGTGTACGAGAGAGAGAGAGAGAGAGAGAGAGAGAGAGAGAGAAAGAGTGTGTGTGTGCGTGCGTGCGTGCGTGCGTGCGTGCGTGTGTGAGAGAGTGAATGAGCCAGAGAAATCGCGTTTGCTATCCAAGAATAAGCGAGACAAAGCAATTTCTAAACAACAAATACATTCAAAACTGCCAACTCTGCATTTTCTAAACTATTAATTTACCCACAAGTAGTTTCAGATACCTAAAACGTTTTACGATTTCCGGTCTGGGAATTTTTATACTCCACAAATTGGAGAGCTGCGCGTAAACAGTTTAAAGTAAGCTAACGTGAAAATAATGAAAGAAAAACTCGTCTATTTTAAAATTGAATACCAGAATAGCTGCCTGGCTTTCTGGAAAATGGTTTTCAATATTGAAGCAAAACTTCATAGAAGGTAGCTGAGAGAGCGTTTTTTGGTGAAACTTAAGATGTTTGAAATGTTATTTAATGGATTGGTCTAGTTGTCTTACATGAAATGTTTTCCACTTAGAAAGGTGAAATTTTGGGTGTGTGCTTGAGAAAGTAAATGTAATGATACTCTAGAGACCTGGACAACAGGTGGCTTGTGTGGTTGTGGAAGGTGGGTTTCCCACGGTAATCTTGGGCGTGTCCGTGAAGTGGTTAAGCCGTCTGCCCTGTGCTCAGAAGTTCGTGGGTTTGTTTTTGGGACGCCGTCATTGGGTTCATCGGTGCAGTTTAAGATCCCTTAGGACTGTTGTCGGAGTTACTGATTTTTGAGCTCTGTGCGATTAAGGTGCTCTGCAGCGAGAGACTGAGATGTACGGGATACGTCTCGATGCAATCAAGTCGATTATCTTGCATTTTAACCCGTATTTTAACAGGATTCACAACATACGGGAACTATTTAGGATTAAGGTTGGAAATGTCATATAGATGTTTCAACATGTCTTCTGGAGGCTGTTGGATACTGCAGTACAGAAGGCAGTTATTCACATAAGTGCCATGACCCATTATGGGGGAATGGGGTGAGGAGAGTATAGAGTACTGATCTTCACGCTGAAATGCTGTTGTTCCTTGTGTTAACTCTTTTATTCCATATTTTGTATCATGGCAATCAGTAGTACATACTATCAGAGATTCCGGATAGCTGACTCTGGTATACCCACCTGCTCTCTAAACTACCACAACCTCACTGCCACAGCTCACTGCCACGGCCTCTCTGATACAGCCTCACTGATACAGCCTCACTGATACAGCCTCACTGACACAGCCTCACTGCCACGGCCTCTCTGATACAGCCTCGCTGACACAGCCTCACTGATACAGCCTCACTGACACAGCCTCACTGACACGGCCTCACTGATACAGCCTCACTGACACAGCCTCGCTGACACGGCCTCACTGACACAGCCTCGCTGACACGGCCTCACTGACACAGCCTCACTGATACAGCCTCACTGACACAGGCTCACTGATACAGCCTCACTGACACAGCCTCACTGACACAGCCTCACTGACACAGCCTCACTGACACAGCCTCACTGACACAGCCTCACTGACACAACCTCACTGACACAGCCTCAATGACACGGCCTCACTGACACAACCTCGCTGATACAGCCTCACTGACACAACCTCACTGACACAGCCTCTCTGACACAACCTCACTGACACAACCTCACTGACACAGCCTCACTGACACAGCCTCACTGACACGGCCTCACTGACACAGCCTCACTGACACAACCTCACTGATACAGCCTCACTGACACAGCCTCACTGACACAACCTCACTGACACAGCCTCACTGACACAACCTCACTGACACAACCTCACTGACACAGCCTCACTGACACAGCCTCACTGACACAGCCTCACTGACACAACCTCACTGACACAGCCTCACTGACACGGCCTCACTGACACAGCCTCACTGACACAGCCTCACTGACACAGCCTCACTGACACAACCTCACTGACACGGCCTCACTGACACAGCCTCACTGACACAGCCTCACTGACACAGCCTCGCTGACACAGCCTCACTGACACGGCCTCACTTACAAAGCCTCACTGCCACAGCCTCACTGACACGGCCTAGCTGCCACAGCCTCACTGACACAGCCTCACTGACACGACCTCACTGACACGGCCTAGCTGCCACAGCCTCACTGACACGGCCTCACTGACACGGCCTCACTGACACGGCCTCACTGACACGGCCTCACTGACACGGCCTCACTGACACGGCCTCACTGACACGGCCTCACTGACACGGCCTCACTGACACAGCCTCGAATAATATAGAGATGTCAGCATAATTAATGCAAGTACTGCCTCCGATGCATTGCTCATGCATGATTTAATCAGTCATGATGTGCCCTGTCGACTGGCTTAGGCGTTCGTGCATCCCGGAGTATTCCCGTCCACTGTTTCCGGATCAGTTCTACCGATGATATTCCCTCATGGCTTCAAATCAACACCTTAAAAGTGTGATATAAATTACAATAACCATACCATTGTCTTGTAACCTGTCAATATTGCTGTTAAGGGTGTCAAAATATTGCTGTTAAGGATGTAAAGAGTGTTAAGCACGTGACAAGACGGTGCAGACGAACACGGAGACGTCATAAGGACAGTTTAACGACGGCCGCTCCACTTTTGACATGCACCAAAGAGGAGCAGCGTTCTGTTATCGTGTTTTGATCAGTGAAAAGGTGAAACCTATAGAAATTCATCTGCGAATAGTCCAGAATGTCGATGTATGCCTGTCAGTCCAGCAAGTGTATGAATGGAGTAGGTGGTTTCAAAACGGCGTGACTTCTGTGACACATTGTTCACGACCGGGTCAGGAACACCAAGTAGTGACCCCGGATGGTTACACACGTGACCAAGATAATTTTTTTTTTTTTTTCTGCAAGAATCCAAGCACTTCATCGGCACTGGAGGACTTGCATTAAACGCAATGGTGACTACTTTGAAAAACATATATTTTTTTCTGTACTTTTTCAGAATATATTCACACACACACACACACACACAAACCATTGAAGGTTTTCGTGTAAAGCACCCTCGTATAATATGCAACTTTCATAAGTCTTTTCCAGGCTGGCTATGGTTATTATGGTTGTCCAAGGTGTTTTTTTTCTGTTTGTGATTACTTGGTAAGTTTGTATTCAGTAGTTTGCCATCGCTTTCTGAACTCCCGGTACTCATACTATTGTATGAAAACTAACGCAATGCGGTTTGCTTCCAAATCGCCCACAGCTATGTCTTTTTATATATTAGGGCTGGCGATTCCCCAGAGACCAGAGCCGCCACATGAGGTCCCGCGCCCTTGTGTGTCATTCGGATGACCGCCTCTGCTTGTGGCCCCTGGCAAGATCAAGTGCAGATACTACAATCTTATCCAAAATACTGTTCTGCGATCTCTGTGTTTCGTGCGTGGTTCATCTCCGAAATCCCACCTTTTTTGCCTTTAAGCTCTCCCTATATCGTTAGCTCACCTTCTATGATTCAGACAGGTAACAGAACTGATTCAATTATAGTATAACCAATGCTGATTAAGCAAGCTGAAGAGACTACTCAAATATCAATACAAGAAGAGTCGGTATTATAGAACGGGTTAAGCATTCGGTATATTCCCAAAGCATCACCACATAATGTGAAATGTACTGCCAGAACCCATCTCAAAATCTGACTCACAGGGAACATGGGAAACTAATTATCCCCCTTGCTGATTTACTTATCGCCCTTTACTATTACTACAAAGTAACTTGGTACTGACTAAATAGATTACAGTACTGCTTCTCTGACATTAATGTACTAGTTCTCTCTGACATGGCTACATTGCTACGACTTCAGACCATCAATCCTAATGAGACCATTTTCCGTACACATCTGGAATAATAATCTTCAAGCCAAGCGGTACTAACCTACGGGAGAATTAGAACGTTTTATCACAAGCAGTCATCTTCAATATTTCCTCCTCACTTTTACTATCTTCTTATTGTTCATCCCTTTTTTTCTTATTTCTCATCTACCTCTTCGTCTTGTACTGCCTATTCCTTTTACTCATTCTCTTATGCCTCGTAGTTCTCTTCTTCTGCTTCTTTTTGTTGTCCTGTTTCTTCTTCTCTCTCCTTCAGTGACAGTATCATCATTTACTACTGCCCCTGGTTCCCCATTAAGATATACGCCTTCAGCCACTGGTTCCCCATTGTGGCATATGCCTTTAGCAATCTCACTCCAGCTTGTGCTACCTCCTGTCGCTCGTACCATGCCTCCTCCCATATTGTGCGTCTGTTTCTTAGTCCGTATTTTCACCTCTATTTCGTTTGCCCGTGAGTTTCACTGGGTTTGTCTAGTTATATTATTCTCCGGTTTCTTCATTGTCCTAACTAGTGTTGGGAGTCTCCGTGGCGAAGTGGTCAAGCCGTTTGACTCGGGTTCGGAAGGTTGTGGGTTCGATTCCGGGCCGCGTCCTTCGGTTCACGAGTGAAATTTTTCGGAGATTCCTGTGGGTCGTCGCTAGAACTACGGAGTTAATGCTTTGTGAGACACTTTCCGCGCTGCAGAAAGAGACCGAGCCATATGGGATAACACCCGGGGCAATGAAGTCGACCCTGTCAACTTTTAAGCGACTTTATTTTTTTTTTAACCAGTGCCAGGATCTATTTCCCGAGTATTGATTTCTTGGTCTTAATTAGTATAAATTAGTTCTTTCCCTGCGATCCATGTTATTTTTGTCATCCCGTTTCATCTTATCTTTCTTCTGCGGTGGCGCCCAAAATAGCACTTATAGCTCTAACAAACGCGGCGGACAGCCGGGCCTTGGGATTGGCAGGCGGGTCTTCGGGCGGGTGGAGGGGGCGAGTCGTCAGGCGGTTGGACGGGCGAGTCTTCAGGCGGGTAGACGGGTGGGGCCTCGGGCTGTCATGCTCCCCCATGAGCATGCCACAAAGGCACACAGACACAGCAAATATAAATAGGAAACATTGATACACGGCCCAGAGCTTACTGTGACATTAACTCGCCGCGTGCATTGACCAGGAGCATTACAACTTCCCTGACGTGCTGTCCAAGTTAATCAAATTAGCATAGCGTGATTTGTTCCGCCATTGCTTTGTGCATCCAACAATGGACTCGACTACTCTAGCCTGCAACTTTGTTCCTTCACTTTCTGCTTCCTGTAGTGGCTTCGTCTGTTCTAGCCTACTCCGTTGTATGCTCATTATACCGTCATTGATGTTCGCATTTTGCCCATGCCTTTATAATGCATGTCATTTATATTGTTGCTGCTCTCTGTTAGCCTTGAAAGATGTATGAATGAAATAATGTATGAAAGTGAGTGATAGAAGGGCAGAATGTAAGACGGGCCTGCGTGCCCAATTCTTAACCCTTTTAAAATAAAGTTCGTTCGATCGTTCGTTCGTTGTTTTCACGAATGTGATCTACTACTCTAGCCTACTCCATTTCTGTTCATTCACATTTCTGCTTTCATAAATGTATTATGTATTAGTTTAGCCTTCCCTGGTGTGTCCCTTTACTTGCTCCTTCCAGGCATGTATTTCAACTGTAGCCTACTCCATCTTGTTCCTCTACTTTCTGCTTCCTGTAATGGATTCGTCTGTTGTACCTAACTCCATTTTGTTTTCCCATTACTTTCTGCTTCCAGAAATATGTTCTTCTGCTGTAGCCTACTCCGTTATGTACTTCTTTACATTTTGCTTCCAGTATTGGTTCCTCTATTGAAGAGATCGAGACACTTTTCGTCAGCTCTTAATGAGAACGATGTTCTTCAAAGGACCTTCTACGTGTCTAACCTTTTCACGTTCTTGTTCCCTACTTGTTGTTCTTTTGCGGCGTTCTTCTATTTAACTCGTGTATGCTATTTGCTTTCTGTTTAAGACAGTAGTTCCACGTGTTAGTTTGCTGTCCTTAGTGTCCCACTTTCTGCTTTGTTCTCTTCTTGTCATGTGAGGTTATTCAGTTACAAATAAGGAACCTTAACGTGCTCGTCGTGGACACGCAATCCAATTACCGGTCTCATCAGAGAAGACTAGACAGCCGATGCAATATCCTAGAATCACTGCTTATTCTTTTGTCAAAATAAAACCCATCTGAGGATCGAAATCGGCACCATTCCTTTTCATCTATGCTTCTGTCTATCCCTCACTTCCAGGTCGTACTGCTGGTTTTCTTTAACCAGTCTTTATATATCCGAGTGGAGCATAGGCCTTCAATCAACCCAGACAATGGTTTCGATCTCTGTTCTTGTCCAGATTATGGCGGGAGGAGGGGGGGAGCGCCAGGCCATCCGGGGATCTCTTTACCCTTTCTGCTGCTGACCAGATTCGTACAGCGCGGGAAGTGCCAGCAGGGTAGCCTTTCATGGGAAGTATTTGCACGTCTTGGGCTGTGCTACTGGCCTGCTGTGTCTCCTGGTTGGTTGGTTCTTTATTTGTTGCGTTCTTTGTACGTGTGGATGGGTGGCTGGATGTGTAGGTGGCTGGATGTGTGTGTGGGTTTGTGGATGGATGCCTGGATGGGCATCTGGGTGTATGCTTGGGTGGATGTCCGTCTGGATCGATGTGTGAGTTACATGTGTGAACACGCGTACGTGTCTGCATTTTTGTGTGTGACGTCAATTGGGTGTCTGTGTGATGCGTCAGTGCTTATATTATGGATACTTCAGGGTATGTCAGTATGTGTACGTGTGGTGTGTAAAATATATGCAAGTTATATTTATGTGTATTTACTTGTGTACCCATCCATACTTTTATTCATTCATCAGTCCACCATTTGTATCCACCACCCATCCATTTACCTGATCCATTTACTGCTGAGCTAACATTTTTGTTCTATACTGTTAGCTACGAAACTAAACCGCACATAGTTGATATTATAAATTACTAGCTGACCCGGCCCGGCTTCGCCCAGACTGGTGGGGAGCATCTCATTTAATTCATATAAGTAGTCATATAAGTTCTCGTTCCCGTTACCGACTATCTGTCTGTCTGTCTGTCTGTCTGTCTATCTGTCTGTCTGTCTGTCTGACCCGGCCCGTCTTCGCCCAGACCCTGATGGGGAGCATCTCATTTAATTCATATAAGTAGTCATATAAGTTCCCGTTCCGACTATCTATCTGTCTGTCTGTCTGACCCGGCCCGGCATCGGCCCAACCCTGGTGGGGAGCATCTCATTTAATTCATATAAGTAGTCATATAAGTTCCCGTTCCCGACTGTCTGTCTGTCTGTCTGTCTGTCTGTCTGTCTGTCTGTCTGTCTGTCTGTCTGTCTGTCTATCTATCTATCTATCTGTCTGTCTGTCTGACCCGGCCCAGCCCATGGTGGAGAGCATCTCATTTAAATTATATAAGTAGTTATATAAGATCCCGTTCCCGACTATCTGTCTGACTGTCTGTCTGTCTTGGGTAAATGTAGGAGGGAGGAGGAAGAGGGAGGTGGAGGAGGGAAGAGGAGGGAGGAGGAGGGAGGAGACAGGAGGAGTAGGGAGGAATAGGAGGGAGGAGGAGGGAGGAGTAGGGTGGAGGAGGAGGCGAGGAGGAGGGAGGAGGAAGAGGGAGGAGGAGGGAGAAGGAGGGAGGAGGAGAACGCAGGAGGAGAAGGGAGCAGGAGGAGGAGAGGGAGGAGGAGGGAGAAGGAGGATGGAGGAGGAGAAAGGAGGAGGAGGGATGAGGAGGAGGGAGGAGGAGGAAGAGGGAGGAGGAGGAATGTGAAGGGAGGAGGAGGGAGGAGGAGGAGTGAGGAGGAGGAGAGGGAGGAGGAGGAGAGGAAGAGGAGGAAGGAGGAGGAGGAGGGAGGAAGAAGGAGGAGGGAGAAGGAGGGATGAGGAGGAGGAGGGAGGAGGAGGAAGAGGGAGGAGGAGGAATGTGAAGGGAGGAGGAGGTAGAGGGAGGAGGAGGAGGAGGAGAAGGGAGGAGGAGGGATGAGGAGGAGGGAGGAGGGGGAAGAGGGAGGAGGAGGAATGTGAAGGGAGGAGGAGGGAGGAGGTAGAGGGAGGAGTAGGAGGGAGGAGGAGGAGTGAGGAGGAGGAAAGGGAGGAGGAGTGAGGAGGAGGAGAGGGAGGAGGAGGAAGGAGGAGGGGGAGGAGGGAGGAGGAGGAGGAGGAAGAAGGAGGAGGAGGGAGAAGGAGGGATGAGGAGGAGGAGGGAGGAGGAGGAAGAGGGAGGAGGAGGAATGTGAAGGGAGGAGGAGGGATAGGGAGGAGGGGGAGGGGAAGAGGAAGAGGGTAGGAGGAAGAGTGGAGAGGAGGGAGGAGGTAGAGGGAGGAGGAGGAGGGAGGAGAGAGGATGAGGAGGGAGGAGGTAGGAGGAGGAGGAAGAGGGAGGAGGAGGGAGGAGAAGGAAGGAGGAGGAAGAAGGAGGAGGATGGAGGAGGTAGAGGGAGGAAGAGGGAGGAGGAGGAAGGAGGAGGAAGAGGAAGGAGGAGGAAGAGGGAGGAGGGGAAGAGGAAGAGGGTAGGAGGAGGAGGAGGGGCAAGGAGGAGAAGAAGGGAGAAGGAGGGAGGAGGAGGAGGAGGGAGGAGGGGAGAGGAGGAGGGAGGAGGCAGAGGGAGAAGAAGGAAGGAGGAGGAGGAAGGAGGGAGAGGAAGAGGGAGAATGAGGAGGGGAGGAAGGAAAGGGAGGTGGAAGAGGAGGAGGAGGGAGGAGGAAAGAGGTAGGGGGAGGAGGAGGTAGAGGGAGGAGGAGGAGGAAGGAAAGGGAGGAGGAAGAGGAGGAGAAGGGAGGAGGAGGGTGGAGGGAGGAGGAGGAGGTAGAGGGAGGAGGAGGGAGGAGGTAGGAGGAGGAAGAGGGAAGAGGGAGAAGAAGGGAGAAGGAGGAGGGAGGATGATGAGGGAGAAGGAGGCAGGAGGAGGAGGGAGGCAGGAGGAGGAGGAGGGATGAGGGAGAGGGAGGAGGAGGGAAGATGAGGGAGGAGGGGGGAGGAGGCGGAGGGAGTAGGAGGGAGGAGGATGGAGGAGGAGGGGAGAGGAAGAGGGAGAAGGAAGAGGGAGAAGGAGGAGGGAGGAGGGAGAGGGATGAGAGGGAGGAGGAAGAGGAGAAGGGTGGAGGGAGGAGGTAGAGGGAGGAGAAGAGAGGAGGAGAGAGTTCGCCATTCCGAATTCATACTCGTCTAGTTCTTCCCTTCTACACGACTGTAGATAACTTCCTTACACATAAAAAGATGAATTGTTATTGATATTGCCGTGGCATGGAGGAATATCAGCAGCAGAGTTGATCCAAAAAACCAAAGACTGAGATCTACGGAGAGCCATGAACGCCTACGCCAGCCGGCACGGCACTTGATGATGATGATTGCCGTGTGACGATTCTGTGTAGTCACGTCATTTTCTTCCCTTTCCCTAGCGTTTTGGTTCGGGGATTCTTTCATCATCATCATCATATATTTACGTACGTATTTTGGGAGGGGGAGGAGGGAGGAGGAGGAAGAAGGAAAAAAAAACTATGACAGTTGACAGCTCTGGAATGAAAGGAAGGCGTGTAGAAAATTTCATCTCAATCGGATGGGCCGTTCGCGAACAAATAAAGGACATACATATATATTTACATATATATTTACATACATACACTTTGTTTTATAGATATAGATGTTGCAGGCATTTACTGGCTGTTTGACATTTAGTAGGCAATTATCACGTTCACTAATTTGACATTGCTTTATGAACTGCCGGCTTTAGACTACCGACCCTTCTACCATCGACATCAACACGAGGCGAGTTGCTTTCAAATTTTCTGCGGCTGATTTCGAATCCTCCACTCGATGTGTCGGGGAATTATACAACGATTCATTAACCGTTAAGAAGGTGGCGGATAAAAAGTGCCATGAAAACGGAAACTATTAGCTGCAGAAAATTGTCAAGCTAGACGTATGTAGTAGATGCTGTGCTAAATCTTCATCGGGTACGTGTGCAATCGTGATCAGTGCCTCCAATATGTTGCGTAGGAGATATCATTACCGGTCTTGCTGGTTTCTGGGTTTGGAGAGGGGAAGGAGAGTTGTGCAATACATTTACGGTGGAGATGGAGCTTTTGGTACCACGTCAGGGCGAAAATCTCTACACCAACGTCATTCGTATAGATGCACTATCCATATGGCGTAGGCGACTTCGACTTCAGTCTCCTTATGGTCAAGTGGGCAGCCTTGGGCTCCGAAAGCAGTAGGTTCATCTTCGAACTCTATCGTTCGATTCACCATCGTTCGATTCACCACCGTTCGAGTCAGCATCACCATCGTTCGAGTCACCGTCACCATCGTTCAATTCACCATCACCATCGTTCGGTTCACCATCGTTCGATTCACCATCATTCGATTCACCATCATTCGATTCACCACCGTTCGATTCACCACCGTTCAATTCACTATCACCATCGTTCGATTCACTATCATTCGGTTCACCATCGTTCGGTTCACCATTACCATCGTTCGATTCACCATCACCACCGTTCAATTCACCATCACCACTGTTCAATTCACCATCACCACCGTTCAATTCACCACCACCACCGTTCGATTCACCACCACCATCGTTCGATTCACCATCACCACCGTTCGAGTCACCATCACCACTGTTTGATTCACCACCGTTCGAGTCACCATCACCACCGTTCAATTCCCCACCACCACCGTTCGATTCACCACCACCATCGTTCGATTCACCATCACCACTGTTCGAGTCACCATCACCACTGTTTGATTCACCACCGTTCGAGTCACCATCACCACCGTTCAATTCACCACCACCATCGTTCGATTCACCACCACCATCGTTCGATTCACCATCACCACCGTTCGAGTCACCATCACCACTGTTTGATTCACCACCGTTCGAGTCACCATCACCACCGTTCAATTCACCATCACCATCGTCGATTCACCACTGTTCGAGTAACCATCACCATCGTTCGATTCACCACCGTTTGAGTCACCATCACCACCGTTCGAGTCACCATCACCACTGTTCGAGTCACCATCACCACTGTTCGAGTCACCATCACCATCGTTCGATTCACCACCGTTTGAGTCACCATCACCATCGTTTTATTCACCATCATTTGATTCACTGTGCAATGTTTATTTTGGAGACACCTGGGGGTCATGACTAGAGCTATGAAGTTCGTGTTAAATGCGGCCTTTTCCTACAAGCCTCCCTGCGGAAAGAGACTGAGCCTTGTAAGATAAACTCGTAGCAAATTAAGACGATGATCTTGTGCTTTTGCCTTTAAACAGCATCTGTGGCTTTGGGGATAGTGAGAAGCGTGGTTTAACATTACCAAATCGTCCTTTCGAAGCTATTTCGCAGACCGCATTGCGTTGATTTATATGTTTTGTGACGGTGGCTTTCAGAAAGAAATGACAAACTAGTGAACTTTAAACTGCCTAGCAGATCAGTCAGTACATGTCGGAGTTAATTGCAACGTCCTGTATAGGATAAGTAATATTCTGTAACTTGTCTTTAAACCTTTTCACGTCAGTGTGTCGTCTTTAATCCCCTTTAACGTCAGGGCGTTGTTTAACCCCCTTTAACATCAGTGGGTCGTTTTTAACCGCCTTTAACGTCAGTGGGTCTTTTTTAACCCCTTTAACGTCAGTGCGTCCTCTTTAACCCCTTTATCGTCAGT
The DNA here is from genome assembly GCA_014155875.1 of Cepaea nemoralis. NCBI lineage: Eukaryota > Metazoa > Mollusca > Gastropoda > Stylommatophora > Helicidae > Cepaea > Cepaea nemoralis. Next base: position 33,266 of record JACEFZ010018251.1, on the reverse strand, counting down.
GCGTCGTCTTTAACCCCTTTAAAAAAGATGCTACAACGTCAGTGCGCCGTCTTTAACCCCTTTAACGTCAGTGCGTCGTCTTTAACTCCTTTATCGTCAGTGTGTCGTCTTTAACCCATTTAAAAAGAAAATCGCTTGAAAGTTAACAGTATCAGCTTCATTGCACCGGGTTTTATCTCATATGGCTCGGTCTCTTTCCTCAGCGCGGAAAGCATCGCACAAGGCACGAACTCCGTAGCTCCAGCGATGGGAGTCTCCGAAAAAAATTCACTCGTGAAGCAAAGGACGCAGCCCGGAATCGAACCCATAACCTTCGGAGCCGGAGTCAAACGGCTTGACCACTTCGCCACGGAGACTACCCACTAACGTCAGTGCGTCGTTTTTAACCCCTTTAGCTTCCGTGCATCATTAACCCATTTAGCGTCAGTGCGTCATCAACCCCTTTAGCGTCAGTGCGTCATTAACCCCTTTAACGTCATTGCGTCGGGTTTTATAGAGTTAACCTGTTTTCCCATGATTCCCAAAGAATGGCAATGAAATGAAAACCTTACCGGCAGACATCAAAAGTAGTACTGAGTGTTGTAAAAGTAGTTTAATGTTATTGTAGGTCAGCCGTTGAGGGGAGGCACCATTCCGCCGTGAGCGCATCTTTCGTGTGCCGTTAAGGTCCATCAAGTGCGGTTACAAGGCTGAACCGTGCACGAGCCAAAAATAGTACAAGAGGTCAACGACCGGGGGCGCTCTGACAATGTAACGGGTTTGTAGTTTTCACTAGTAAGTAGCTAGTGTGTGGTGAGTAAGCAGGGAATTAGGTCTTTGCTCACCTAGAGGGTTGGGGGTAATGTTGCTCACCCAGAGGGTCGGGGTGAGGGGTGGAGAGTGGGGGAGGGGGGAAGGAAGGTACATGCCAGTGTTTCTGCTACAGCGTGTCTTTGTTTGGCTTTCCTCTCCTATGCTAGGGTGTTAAGATAAGGGAAATTCCGTTGATTGATGCGGAGTGTGTAGCAAGTTTTCTCATTGTGTACCTAAAATTAGAAATGTACATAGGTACTTTTTTTTTTGGACGGTAGGAACAGATATGCCCACCAAGAACTTAATGTTAAAGAAGTTTGGCTATTAAGGTAGACAAAATTAAGGAAAATTATTAAGAGAAATACAAAAAGAAAATTAACATTATAGATAAATGAGGGGGATAAAAAAAAAAAAAGACAAAGAGGAAAATTATAAAGACTGCGGGAAATTATAAAGACAAACAAAAATGAAGGAAATTATAATTCTACATGGTGCAGTGTAAGAGGCATGGATGTAGAGTAGCCCTAGACGCAGACATGCCGTATCGGGGCTGTTGGGTTCGATTCCTGTCAAGGCAGTTTCAGATGTTTAACATTGGCCTGGGTCCCTGTTCGGCCCACTCAGAAATGGGCACCAGGAAATGTCTTAGGGCGTCCAGGCTGCCGGCGTGGCACCATGTAACCAGTGAGCCGTGGGATTGTACTCAGAAAATATAATTGTTTTTACTTAGTGTAAGTAGGCATACGTGTGTTCAGGTGTACAGTGGGTATAGATGCGTGTGTAGTGTAAGTGGGTATACGTGCGTACAGTGGGTATACTTGTGTACATTGGGTATACTTGTGTACAGTGGGTATACTTGTGTACAGTGGGTATACTTGTGTACAGTGGGTATACTTGTGTACAGTGGGTATATTTGTGTTTTTAGGGGGGGCTGGGGGATGGAGGGTGGGGGGGGGGGGGGTTTCCATATCCTTTACATGACATCACTGCCAACACCAGCATTTTACCGCTGTCGTTGATTTCTTGGCAAGATTACACTCAGTAGTTTGCCATTGCTTTCTGGGCGGCCGGCTCACTTATCCCGTAAGTTACCAACGCGGCGAGAACCGCTTCCAATTCTCGTGCGCTGCGTTACCCTACGTGGGCAAACGGGATTACGGAGAAAGTCGTTTAACTCCTTGGCCAGGGCGACCGGCGATATTGTGTGCATTGGGTATATTTGTGTGCAGTGGGTATATTTGTGTACAGTGGGTGTACTTATGTACAGTGGGTATACCTGTGTACAATTGGTATACTTGTGTACGGTGGGTATACTTGTGTACAGATGCGTGTGTAGTGGAAATAGGTGTACGTGCGTACAGTGGGTATATTTGTGTACATTGGGTATACTTGTTTACAGTGGGTATGCGCGTGTACAGTGGGTATACGTGTGTACGGTGGGTATGCGTGTGTACGATGGGTATACGCGTGTACGGTGCCGTAGCAATACCTTAACGTCTGTCATCTACATGTGTCATGTCTGCCGATGAATTAAATCTCCGTTTTTCATTTATATCACCCGCAGCATTATCGTCTGCCATCTACATGTGTGAAACAATAACGCGGTATCCTTGTCCTTTCCTTGACTACCTACATTTCCCTCGTCCTTTTCCATCTACATTTCCGGCGTCCTTTTCCATGCACATTTCCGGCGTCCTCTTCCATCCACTTTACTAGCGTCCTGTTTCATCCACATCTGTGGCGCCCTTCTCTATTCAAATTTCTGGCGTTCTTTTCCATCTTTCTGACATCCTTTTCCATCCACATTTCTGACGTCCTTTTTCCATCCAAATTTCTGACATCCTTTTCCATCCACATTTGTAGCCCACCCCACCTCAGCCGTACGTCTATCTTCCTACGCCGTTTATCTACATGTACCACAACGTGAAACTTTCTCCCCCACCCTCCATGGCAATCTTGCCCAGGTTAGAATCAAGTGCTGCATCTCGGCGCTAAACAAACAAACAGATTCCTCCAGACAAGGCACTTCTTGTGCGACAGTGGCGAGGCAACTGGGTGAAACGGGGTCGCTAGTGCAGGTTTGATGGGGAAATAAACTGAAATGATGTAATAATGCAGGGGTTCGGAAACTCTTCCGAACAGTTGGCCTCTCGCCACATACACGCGCATATATACATGTACACCTACTGGATACCGTCCCACATACATACTAATATACCTTAGCGCTCTCGTAAATAGCATGCAATCTCCCAGGCGCCTCAGTACAAATACATATTCCCAGGTTGCCTCTTGCGTACATACGTTTTAGCGCCCACATGCATACACACACTTCTTAGCGCCCACATGAATACATACTTCTTAGCGCCTACATGCATACATACTTCTTAGCGCCCACATGCATACACATACTTCTTAGCGCCCACATGAATACACATACTTCTTAGCGCCCACATGAATACATACTTCTTAGCGCCCACATGAATACACACACTTCTTAGCGCCCAAATGCATGCATACACTTCTTAGAGCCCACATGCATACACACACTTCTTAGCGCCCACATGAATACACACACTTCTTAGCGCCCAAATGCATGCATACACTTCTTAGCGCCCACATGCATACACACACTTCTTAGCGCCCACATGAATACATACTTCTTAGCGCCTACATGCATACATACTTCTTAGCGCCCACATGCATACACATACTTCTTAGCGCCCACATGAATACACATACTTCTTAGCGCCCACATGAATACACATACTTCTTAGCGCCCACATGAATACACACACTTCTTAGCGCCCACATGAATACACATACTTCTTAGCGCCCACATGCATACACACACTTCTTAGCGCCCACATGAATACATACTTCTTAGCGCCTACATGCATACATACTTCTTAGCGCCCACATGAATACACATACTCCTTAGCGCCCACATACTCCTTAGTGCCCACATGCATACACTGCTTCTTAGCGCCCCAAAAACACTTCTATAGGCCATGCATATACACTAGCTTGACCCGCATGGAAAATACTTTCCACGCCTACATCTACTACTATCTTGCGCCACTGCTAACTACTCTTGCGCCTGTACTCTTCTTGCGCCCATGCATAACATCTTCTTGCGCCCCATGCATGCCACTTCTTCGCCCCAACTCCTTAGGCGACATCTCATTTAATTCCCCCATATACACATAACTCCCTTCCCCACATCTTCTCTTCTTAGCGACTACAATATACTAGCTGACCCGGCCTGGCTTCTCCCACGCCCTGGCGGGGATCTATCTACCTATCTCTTTGTCTGTCTGTCTGTCTGTCTGTCTGTCTGTCTGTCTGTCTGTCTGCTTGTTTGTCTGTCTGTCTGTCTGACCCGGCCCGGCCCGGCTTCGCCCAACTCCTGGTGGGGAGCATCTCATTTAATTCACATAAGTAGTCATATAAGCTCCCGTTCCCGACTATCTGTCTGTCTGTCAGTCTGTCTGTCTGTCTGTCTGTCCGACCCGGCCCGGCTTCGCCCAGACCCTGATGTGGTGCATCTCATTTAATTCATATAAGTAGTCATATAAGTTCCCGTTCCCGTCTGTCTGTCTGTCTGTCTGTCTGTCTGACCCGGCCCGGCTTCGCCCAGACCCTTATGGGGAGCATCTAATTTAATTCATATAAGTAGTCATATAAGTTCCCGTTCCAGTCTGTCAGTCTGTCTGTCTGTCTGTCCGTCTGTCTGTCTGTCTGTCTGTCTGACCCGGCCCGGCCTCGCCCAGTCCCTGATGGGGAGCATCTCATTTAATTTATATAAGTAGTCATATAAGTTCCCGTTCCCGACTGTCTGTCTGTCTGTCTGTCTGTCTGTCTGTCTGTCTGACTGCCTGCCCGTCCGTCCGTCTCTCCCTCCGTCTATCCCACCCTCTCTATCTATCTATCTATCTATCTATCTATCTATCTATCTATCTATTTATCTATCTATCTATCTATAGCCAGGGGACTTAACTTAAGATATAGCAATGCTACTAAAAGTTATGTCCCTTTATATATTTTTTCTTATGTTAAGTCATGTAATTTAATTATTAAATTTTAGTAAGTAAATAGCTGATTCTACACTAAAAAAAAAACTATGACAGTTGGTTGCACGGGAATGAAAAGAAGACGTGTAGAAAATTTCATCTCAGTCGGACGGACCGTTATCGAACGCATCCAATACATCCCCACCCACCCACCGACGATACATACATTCTGTTTTATAGATATAGATATATAGATATATATACATCCCACGTGTTTCTAAGCTTGAAGTCCTCTTCTGCCCTCCATCCCCCACTGAGGGATAGCTCCTCAACCAACTCCCTCCAAACGTCTCTCTCTGTCTCTCTGTCTGTCTCTCTCTCTCTGTCTCTCTCTCTGTCTCTCTGTCTCTCTCTCTCTCTCTCTCTCTCTCTCTCTCTCTCTCTCTCTCTCTCTCTCTCTCTCGCTACCCCGTGCAACTCTGCCCATGACCTTCCCAGTGTGCTCATTTATTTCTATTCTCCGTGGGTATTAAGTCTTTCTCTACTTCTTTTGCCGTGTGGGTTCCAGCATTGAGTTAGCAGTAATTAATGCTGTGTTACCCTCGTATAGATGACGTTGTGGGCTCCTCACGACTCCGCCGGTCAGTTGGAGTTAACTGCTTGACGTCTCGTCCTTTACAAGTACCTCTGAAGTCGGAGGGTCCCAAGGACAGCACCGTTCCATGTTGAGAATCACTGAAATACGTTATTGTTGTGTTACTTTTATTTTATTTTCCCCTTTAATTGGGCGGAATAGGGTACAACCCCACGGCCTTGCATATCGGGCATAAACAAGGGACACACATGCAACCCTTTTTTTGTGTTTATTTGATCGTGTAAATCAGTATTTCCACCCACGCCAAAAAAAAAATATTAAAAAAACTGTCTTTGTCGACTGCTACACAACCCACATCTGCAGCTGGATAAGGGTTTACGCAGTAGTATTACACTGGGGTTGTGACAATCGGAAAGGTTATTGGTGATAAGTGAAAGGGAGATAATGCTGCAGGGATGGGACGGGAGGAGATCAGTGGTCGAACTTACCAAGAATACAGACCTGTTTGTGGTGATAATATACTTCGTCCAAGCAGTCACCGAAATCAATGAAATGTCGGCCGCAGTCCAACCTCCGGCTAATGGTGGTGTCAAACGTATTGCGAAGAACCGCGCCCCGAAGTAGCCCAACCCACAGTCAAGTAGCCCAGAGGAAGCGCTGGCTTCCCCGGGACGAGCAAAAGTGCGGCTCCGTGAGTCATGAACGTGGTAGGAAGAAGGCAACATGGCAGCAAAGACGTGTACTGGTGCATAGCAACCCCCGACGTGGTGACGACAGGGGTTGACGGTTAGGGAAGATGCTGGCTTCTCACGGCCGAAGGTGCAAGAATGTGCTGTGAGGGCACGAAGCACCGAGGTGCACGATGTTATCCTCCCCAAGGGAGGTGTGGCTTAGGGGCCGAAACAATGCGCATTTGTGGGGATATATGGGGAAAACGACTCGGAATGTCTCGAAACAGTACGAACGCACGGCAGGAGAACCATACTATCATTACCCGGGTGGGCCCTCCCCTCCCCTAGATTGTCAGAAAGATTCCGGGTGGGCCCTCCCCTCCCCTAGATTGTCAGAAAGATTAATGGCCGAAACATTCCGGGAAGAGGGGCTTCAGACGATCAGAAATTCTTGTCATGCTTGCCCTGTGGTGGAGTTTTTATCGCTTTAATAATTAAAAGCCAGTTACCACACAGGGGACGAACAGGGCCCTCCAAATGAGTTGTTAGCTACACTATCACGTTAGACATCCAAATAACAATGTTTCTAGCTGAAAGGGCAAGCCTATTTCAGCGCTTTTCCTTCAAACTGACGATGTTTCTAGCTGAAAGGGCAAGCGTATCTCGGCGCTTTTCCTTCAGACTGAAATAAAAACACGTGAGACGGTGAAATAAAATCAACTGAAATAATATAAAGCATGCGACATGAAGACGAGCTTAATGAGCCAATGTACCGTTCAGGTGGACTTCTCGTCCTTGTCTTGGGGACGTAAATTAAAAGCACCTCACGAGTTTGAGTGGGTTCACCTGATGGCGAAGGGCACTGAGGAAAAGCTAGCCTTCAAGCAAAACCAGTTCAGTGCATTCAATAGTAGCAGTTACACTAATGGTTAGCAGAACGTATGGACTATGTCCGAGATCAAAGCGAGCGAACCAGATTGTTTTTTTTTTTTAATGAAACTGAAATCAAAAGTCGTTCATGTTGAATTAAAGCATGGATCGGTTGTTTAAGTTGAAATGAATATCGAGGATGTATTTAGATGAAATTGACATAGACAGGTTGTCAGGTTGATATAGATATTATTAACTATAGATTAAGCTGAAATAGACCATGGGTCGGTTAAGCGTAAAACTATAAATGACTATCAAGGTTGAAATAACTATCAAGAATAAAGTTGAAAAAGAGCAACGCTCGGTGTTGCAATACAGGATAGCATAAGTTAAAAATCAAGAATCGGTTGATGATTTGACGAACCAGACACCCCTTAAAAAGGTGTCATTAGCCAGGTCTATCATCCACATGAACCCACAACTATGGAATGAAAGAATTCGTATCTAGCCTTTGAAATAACACCATAGGTCTCGGAAGTTTTATACTAATGCATTATGTCAAATAACAAACACACGGGGCGGTCGTGCTGTGTTTAGGATATTAATTTAGTTGCATGTCCTTTATAGGACGATGCATTCAACCCCAGGATGTATTGGTTGTTTGTAATTCACTCGGCAGTGTTAGTTCAGTATACTGCCATTGCTGTCTGGACGTTCGACATTTCATACCAGCGCAAAGTGATCTGTTTCCAAATCGTCCACAGCTAATTTCGAATCCTCCACCGTGTGTCGGGGAATTATGAAATTGTGCATGTCATTATGCCCCACTCCACAGCCCCGGTTGCTTTTTCGAAGTTGTTACCACTTCGGCGGATCTTTATCACTTCGGCATAGTTTTAATCACTTCGGCGGAGATTTTATCACTTCGGCAGAGTTTATATTTTGGTCATTTAAAAAGTCACGAAAGTTTGGAGAGGACAATAATGGAGGGAAGAGAGGAAGAGGAAGGCCAAAGAGAAGATGGTAGCAGGATGTGGTGGATGATCTCCAGGTGGGTGTATCGGAAGCGGGACATCTTGTTTATGATCGAGAGGTTTTCCGAAAGGTCTTATGGAAGCGAGGTTCTGCAAAGGACATGCTACTGAATGAATGGATGAATGGCAGTTTTTATCACGGCATGGGGATTAGCTTTTCCTATTACGTGTCCCTCGCTTTCAGGCGAACCCACTCCTACTTCTAAGGTACTTGTAATTTCCCAAGTCAAGGACGAGAAGTCAGTATTAAAGTCCAATTGACTGCTGTAGGGGTTGAACCTGCTACCTCGGCATCAGCTCACCGGAAGTTTAAGCGCGATCTCAAGGCTTTGAATGGGTGAGATGGCAGTTTAGTGCTGGCTTCGACTTTAATTTTTTTTTTTTTTTGGGGGGGGGGGGGGGGCGGACTTATTCATTCAGCCATGCTGACCTCTACATTAAATATCTGGGCCTTATGCAACCATTGCTCTGGTGGAGTGTCTAGTTGGTCATGCGTCGACATATAGTTGTTCCTGCAGCGAGGCGCTGTTGTCATTTGGAGGTGACAGGTTCGAATCCCGGTCGGTAACTGTAGCTTTCAAATTTTATGTGTTATGCATCCTCTAATATCTTCTTCCTTCTTCTCTTTCTATGAGCGCCAAACAATACTATGTGTGTTTATTTATGGGTGGCCCTGGTTTATAACGGTTATTTCATGAATCGGTGTAGGGTTGTGGCCTGTGTGGGCGTGGATTTGATAGAGGACGTGTGAGAAGGCGGAGATGGGGAAGATTATTGCGATAATTATTGGGTATAGGGTGGAAGTGGGTGTGGGAGGGCATGACCTGACGGCCAGTACGGCAAGCGTGGGTGGGAGAGTTGATTAACGTAACATGATTAGGAAGGAAGGAGCTAGAGAGAAAGGAGACGATGAGATTCAAGAAGGGGGGGGGGGAGAGTGCGAGAGGACAGATGCGAGAAGAATGTTTTCAGGGGGACGCAGAGGTGTTTCCAAGGCACCAGGGCTGGGTTCTATACTGGCCAAGACCTATTGACGCGTCCTCGCCGAGCGTCCTGGGCAACAGGTCGCTTCGGGGGTCCTGGCTAAAGTCAGTAGGATCGTTAATTCCTCCGAAGTCGGAAGTGTCTGCCTGCACTGCGAGGAACCACCAGTCTGCACACCAATAAGCCAGACATGGGACAACGGATACTCACGCAAACCTCAGGTCCTGTATGACATCAGCACTGATGTTGGACAACAGGATGTCTTCATCCGACATACAGGACTTCGCGTTGGAGCTCACAGCCAGCGAACACAAGCAAGCAAGCAGTGTTTTCAGGGAGTCAGAGGCTCTGGCAGTCCAAGGATTTCACAACATTCGTCTCAGGAACCACATCTTTGTCGCTTCCAAGTTTTTTCCTAATTGTCTTAGTCTCTTTAAAAACATTTACATTTTTTTTCTATCCAGAGAAATTTCAGCATCCTTCTATAAAACAGCTTCTATACAGCTTTTGGAGATCCCCCCCCCCCTCCCCACTAATTCCCCCTCCCCCTGTTTAATAATATGCTAGAACTGTTACTATGTAACACGCAAGAAATCTTATTGCAACTTCAGTGAGTGACAGGGAGTTATTGTATCAGTTCTTTATTTAATAAAATTTAGCTTCCTCTTGTCTTTTGTGTAGGAAAAGGCAACGATAATAGAATAAACCACGCAGATAAACCTATCCCTTTATGGTACCACACTTAAAGACATAGCGTCATACACACATTTAGGTAGCAATGGAGGCAAAGATGGGAACAAGATAGTCAGTGAGGATCGTCTTCTTCCCACTCCGGACTGCTCCTAGGATGCTCCATCTCCTTCTTATCCCCACCAGTGTAAATTGTCTGATCGCTTCAGTTGGGCGAACATTTACCAATATTAAATAAGTAACAGCAGGTAAGAGGAGCTTTCATATCATACAGGAAGTTGTGGAAGTAAACAGACATTAATTACATCTAGTAACAAACTTAGTTAACTGCGACGTTCAAGCAATTTAAACAGTGTGGGTCAGAAACGCGAAGCGTCACTGGAACAATTATTAGTAAACTGCAAATATTCGTTAACTGGTCTCTGCCCACAGTGAAACTAAAGCAGTATGGCAGAATCATGAATGCCAAGCGTATGGTTAAAACTAATTAGGTTCCAGTGAATCATGAGACGAAGGAAAGATGACGCTGGGTAGAACATGTATATTGAGACAACCTTAACAGTATCACTAGAATTGTGTATCTCTACGACTCACAGGACAAAAAGATAAGTGAGCCCTAAGATTTCTATTGTCCGTCGGGTCCAGTTTATTGGTCTGCTGGTGCAGCTACGCATTTGCCTGACCAGCTACGCATTTGTTCGAGCTATGCATACTCTCATGTACCCTCTCGTCGTCCTTCCATGTATTTATGCCTCCGTCCGTCCGTTCCCTTCCTCCAGCTATGGGTAAGTCGTCCAGGTATTGATAAGTCGCTAAGCTATGGGTAAGTCGTCCAGCTATGGGTAAGTCGTCCAGCTTTGGGTAAGTCGTCCAGCTATCGGTAAGTCGTCCAGCTATGGGTAAGTCGTCCAGCTATGGGTAAGTCGTCCAGCTATGGATGGTGGTCTAGCTATGGATGTGTAGTCTAGCTATTGATTTTACTGCCCAGTTAGGCATTCGTCCGACCGTCCATCCTTCTTTCCGTCCATTTGTTTTGCATGTATCCGTCCTTTCCTCTCTGTGTGTGTTTGCGAGCGCACGCACACAACACACACACAACACACACACGCACGCACGCACGCACGCACTCACGCACGCACACAACACACACAACACACACGCACGCACGCACGCACTCACGCACACGCACACACACTTGTTCTCACATGATAGCAAGCTTGAAAACGTGTAAACACCCCCTGACATTTTAGTCCCACAAATGAGAACCAGGTGTGGCAGACGGCTGTGATACAAGGTGAGTACATCTCAGCAAACACCACCTATTTCCTCCCACTGATCGCTCGTACAAATCATCTCGTCAGCAGACGACCAGGAAACCTGCACTGAGAACTACCTGTTCCCCACAAGTTCATGCTCCCATTTTTTCATAAACCAGAACTTAAGCTCCGGGACTGCAGACTTAACTCCCAGATGCTCAAAATAACACCAGATATGTCCGTGCTTCCTTCTTTCCCTACCTGGTCGTCTTTCATTACCTGGGAGGTCATCGAAGTGCCTTATCTGCTGCACTCTGAATGTCTTGATTCCCTTATGTCTGTCTCTTGTAAGTATTGCAGTTTTAATCCTGGGCGTTGTCAATTTCTGAATGCTATTGAGTTAAGTTGAGCTAAAAACCGACATCACTGCACTCAGGAACTTCCCATACGCGCTCCGTTCCTTCGTTCAACAGCCAGCGAAGAGTCATACTGCTAATAGTTCCCACCACTATCTAATTTAACGTTCTCCTTGTCTTCCCTCTGTTCTGAGTTATGCATACTTTTTTCCTAGTGGACTTATCGATTTTCCCATGTTTCTTTTAAATGATGTTTAACGTGATATAGTATAGTACAATTGTATATATATATATATAATATATATATATATATATATATATATATATATATATATATATATATATATATATATATATATATATATATATATATATATGGTTTCAGGTCTTAGTCAGATATGACTGAGCTACCGTATAACAGTAGACGGTATTACCTGCTTTCTGTTAGCGCCGAACGTTGGGCGGCGCTTACCAAACCCGACACCCCACATTGTGCCAACGACTTCGGGCGGAAGAGCGCAACTGGGAGGGTACAAGCCTTACCCTGGTGCGAGGAAATGCAACCTAAAGACAAAGTGTCATGGCAGGGCAGACCAGGCCCTAAGCCTTGGTTGGCGGCTGGTCTAGGATCGAAGCTCCGACAGGCGGACAGTTAGAGCATTGCTTTGCTGATCCAGGCAGCTTCTGCAGCTTGTCTTGTTCCAGATGTAGAGGTGTTACCTTTCCTCTGGAGTGAACTAGGCAGGCCGAGAGAGGGATCATGCTGCATGGGCAACATATGATCTTTATATTTTAGCCCAGGCTTTGTGCTATGGAGAGGCAATCATGCCTTTTTAAAAGCACAAACTATCGTCTGTCAAGACGGCAAGGTGCCAATGACAAGGAGTATAGTATAGCCGTATAGAGTTGGTTAACGGTTTATACAGGAGAGTAGGGTAGCGTGGGGTACACTGGTGTACGGTAGTGTAGCGTAGTAGTGGCGTTGTGTTCTTGTAGCGTAAGGTCAGAGCTGCCTTAGCTGTGGTTAGTTTAGTTTAGTTTAGTTTAGTTTAGTTTAGTTTTGGTTTAGTTTAGTCGACAGATCAACATTTCGGCATACGGGTGTAACCCATAAGTGCTCCGTTCTACTCCTAACTCAAACCTGTGTCCGGAGAATCTCAGCTCAGTACACGAACTCCGTAGCACCGGCGAGCATCCTGAAATACTTTGGGTATATTTCTACCTGTAAACTTTTCCCGGGCAGCGCCGTTAGGCTACTCTTTATCGATTTCCAACTGGCGAGGGATTTTTTATGTGCGCAACAATACACACGGGCGTCCGATCTCACTACCCAGAGACCAGGGGAAATTTTGTTACTAGAAATCCACGTGAAAAAATCCCGGTCCTCACCAGGGCTTGAACCCGGGTCCTCCAGCACTCGAGGCGGGCACCATACAGCGAGATCACCTAGCTGTGGTTAGTGCTTTTGCTTACCAACACAGCGAATCGGTCAAACCCCCATGTGTGGCAGCATTTATTTTCCTATCAACGAGGCTCTGGCGTAGATACAGCCTCATACACTAACTACCCGATAAGGCGGTGAAGAAGGTAACTGGTCACTTCATCTAATTAATGCCACTTCACACACCAACGGCATGGGAGTCTCCGTGGTGAAGTCTTCAAGCCGTTTTCCTTGCGCTCCGAAGGTTGTAGGTTCGATTCCGGGCTATGCCTTTCGGTTCATGAGTGCAATTTTCTCGGAAACTCCTGGGGGTCGTCGCTGGAGCTACGGAGTTCGTGCTTTGTGCGACGCTTTCGGCAGTTCGCTGCGGAAAGAGAATGAGCCATATGGGATAAACTCGATGCAATGAAGTCGATCCTCTAAACTTTTAAGACCTCTTTTTTAAGACCCCAACGGCAGTGTGTCATGGGATTGTCATTTTTAACATTGATCTTACACGTGACGTTTGTGTGTTTTTGCGATGAACTCAGTCTGAGCACTTGATGATAGTATAGCTAGAATATCCTTTCTATGAACCCACAGGGCAGATGAAATAGGAGACCTAAAAAGACAGAATATAATGAGGCCGATGAATAATAGGGGAGTAAATGAAATTGCAAGACTTATGAATGCTCAAAACAAGCCTCTAAAAGATGGCTGAAGTAAAGGAGATGATTTCACACAATATTCTCTCCATAGACTGGCCTTTTTGATCGCGCGACTCCAGGCGTAGAGAGTATCATCATGTGCTATGCTGATAAACGTGGGCGTTCATGTTTCACCATCTTACACAAATTCCAGAGTCGTGGGTCAGCTATGCGTTCTTGTCTGGAAAATGCCGACCATATCAAAAGAAGTACAAGTTGGCATTTTGCAGCTAGCTTTCCGTTATCTTGGCTGGATTGTGGGTTACTCTAAACTAAAAACACTCAACAAAATCAACTCAAAAACCTCCAACATTCTACCAAAATCCTCAACACTCAACAACATCTCCCAACGTCCGACAAAATTTTGTAACGCTCAACAAAATCCTCCAAACATTAAAATAAATCCTCCAACGCTCAACAAAATCCTCCAAACATTAAAAAAAATATCCTCCAACGCTCAAAAAATTCCTCCAGCCCTCTACCAAAATACTCCAGCCCTCTACCAAAATACTCCAGCCCTCTACCAAAATACTCCAGCGCTCAACCAGAATCCTCCAACACTTAACCAACATCATCCAGCGCTCAAATAGAATACTCAACACTCAAACAGAATCCTCAACCCTCAAACAGAATTCTCAACACTCAACAGAATTACCTCAACAATCCTCAAACAGAATTCTCAACACTCAAACAGAATCCTTAACACTCAAACAGATTTCTCAACACTCAAACAGAATCCTCAACACTCAAACAGAATCCTCAACACTCAAACAGAATACTCAACACTCGAACAAAATCAAATTCAAATAAAATACATGCCCAGCTGAGACCAGAAGTATTATACAGTTCCGCTGTGCTAAGCCACGTAGTTAATATTTGGTGACATCGTAGTGTCAATCAAGAACCGACATCACATCACTCGGGTCATTTCTATACGTGCTCCCTCTTCTTCGCCAGCCACGGTAGCGTCACAATACATGATACCAGTCTTCGAGTCCCTCTGACCGTTCCTCGGATTCTTAAGACAGAATCCGCGTTAATGAAATATGCGGTGAGTTTAGTGTGGCTTGCCTCAGTCAAGAACCTTGTTGTGCCAGACTTGTCCCGCCAATGCTTTCAGAGATAACAGTTGACTGGTTGTGGCATTGTTACTGTCAGCCAGGGCAACTTGACGTGGATTTCTTGGATCACATCCAGGCAGGCAACACTTCGATATTTTCCGCCACTGAATAACAGAACCTCATACACTGAGCTGGTGTGAAACAATCAGAATAGAACTAAAAATGTGAGTTTAACTTATAGGGAGATGAAACGTATTATTTAGTTCCGTTGCCGGATCTGGAATTAGTTCCGTTGCAGAATCTGATATTAAGTTCCGTTGCTTTGTTTTGTCAAGCCTGTGAATCAGTACATCCAAACTCGGCAGGCATATTAATCGGGTTTGCTTGTCTTAGCCGTCTGTCCTCAGTCTTACCTACAATCAACAGGTGTGTATTTCTTCATCTGGTTCATACCCCTTGAACTGCCCAACATGGAAGACCCTGTTAGTAGCTCAATGGAACACACCAGCCCTAAACCACGTCAAGGTAAATGCACAACAGAAGGGAGTTAGATGTGGTGTGACAGAGTACATTATAGTGTGGTGTGACAGAACACACACTAGATATGTGGTGTGACCGGATACACACTAGATCTGTGGTGTGACAGAATACTCACTAGATCTGTGGTGTGACAGACTACACACTAAATATGTGGTGTGACAGTGTACACTAGATCTGTGGTGTGACAGAATACACACTAGATCTGTGGTGTGACAGAATACACACTAGATCTGTGGTGTGACAGAATACACACTAGATCTGTGGTGTGACAGAATACACACTAGATCTGTGGTGTGACGGAATACACACTAGATCTGTGGTGTGACAGAATACACACTAGTTCTGTGGTGTGACCTAATACACGCTAGATCTGTGGTGTGACAGGGTACACACTAGATCTGTGGTGTGACAGAATACACACTAGATCTGTGGTGTGACAGAATACACACTAGATCTGTGGTGTGACAGAATACACACTAGATCTGTGGTGTGACGGAATACACACTAGATCTGTGGTGTGACAAAATACACACTAGATCTGTGGTGTGACCTAATACACGCTAGATCTGTGGTGTGACAGGGTACACACTAGATCTGTGGTGTGACAAAATACACACTAGATCTGTGGTGTGGCCGAATACACACTAGATATGTGGTGTGACAGGGTACACACTAGATCTGTGGTGTGACAGAATACACACTAGATCTGTGGTGTGACCGAATACACACTAGATCTGTGGTGTGACAGAATACACACTAGATCTGTGGTGTGACCTAATACACGCTAGATCAGTGGTGTGACAGGGTACACACTAGATCTGTGGTGTGACAGGGTACACACTAGATCTGTGGTGTGACAGGGTACACTCTAGATCTGTGGTGTGACAGAATACACACTAGATCTGTGGTGTGACAGGGTACACACAAGATCTGTGGTGTGACGGAATACACACTAGATCTGTGATGTGACAGAATACACACTAGATCTGTGATGTGACAGAATACACACTAGATCTGTGGTGTGACAGAATACACACTAGATCTGTAATGTGACAGAATGCACACTAGATCTGTGATGTGACAGAATACACACTAGATCTGTGGTGTGACGGAATACACACTAGATCTGTGGTGTGACGGAATACACACTAGATCTGTGATGTGACAGAATACGCGCTAGATCTGTGATGTGACAGAATACACACTAGATCTGTGATGTGACAGGGTACACACTAGATCTGTGGTGTGACAGGGTACACACTAGATCTGTGGTGTGACGGAATACACACTTGATCTGTGGTGTGACGGAATACACGCTAGATCTGTGGTGTTACAAAATACACAATAGATCTGTGGTGTGACATTGTACACACTAGATCTGTGGTGTTACAGAATATACACTAGATCTGTGGTGTGACAGGGTACACTATAGTGTGGTGTGACGGAATACACACTAGATCTGTAGGGTGACGGAATACACACTTGATCTGTGGTGTGACGGAATACACGCTAGATCTGTGGTGTTACAAAATACACAATAGATCTGTGGTGTGACGGAATACACGCTAGATCTGTGGTGTGACAGGGTACACACTAGATCTGTGGTGTGACCTAATACACGCTAGATCTGTGGTGTGACAGCTTACACACTAGATCTGTGGTGTTTCCTAATACTCGCTATATCTGTGGTGTGACAGAATACACACTAGATCTGTGGTGTTTCCTAATACTCGCTAGATCTGTGGTGTGACAGAATACACACTAGATCTGTGGTGTGACAGGGTACACACTAGATCTGTGGTGTGACGGAATACACACTAGATCTGTGGTGTGACAGGGTACACACTAGATCTGTGGTGTGACAGGGTACACATTAGATCTGTGGTGTGACAGGGTACACGCTAGATCTGTGGTGTGACAGAATACACACTAGATCTGTGGTGTGACCTAATACACACTAGACCTGTGGTGTGACAGGGTACACACTAGATCTGTGGTGTGACAGAATACACACTAGATCTGTGGTGTGACGGAATACACACTAGATCTGTGGTGTGACGGAATACACACTAGATCTGTGGTGTTACAGAATACACACTACATCTGTGGTGTGACGAAATACACGCTAGATCTGTGGTGTGGCAGGGTACACACTAGATATGTGGTGTGACAGGGTACACACTAGATCTGTGGTGTGACAGGGTACACGCTAGATCTGTGGTGTGACAGAATACACACTAGATCTGTGGTGTGACCTAATACACACTAGATCTGTGGTGTGACAGGGTACACACTAGATCTGTGGTGTGACAGGGTACACACTAGATCTGTGGTGTGACGGAATACACGCTAGATCTGTGGTGTGACAGAATACACAATAGATCTGTGGTGTGACAGAATACACACTAGATCTGTGGTGTGACAGAATACACTATAGTGTGGTGTGACAGAACACACACTAGATCTGTGGTGTGACAGAATACACTATAGTGTGGTGTGACAGAACACACACTAGATCTGTGGTGTGACAGAATACACTATAGTGTGATGTGACAGAACACACACTAGATCTGTGGTGTGACAGAATACACTATAGTGTGGTGTGACAGAACACACACTAGATCTGTGGTGTGACAGAATACACTATAGTGTGGTGTGACAGAACACACACTAGATCTGTGGTGTGACAGAATACACTATAGTGTGGTGTGACAGAACACACACTAGATCTGTGGTGTGACAGAATACACTATAGTGTGGTGTGACAGAACACACACTAGATCTGTGGTGTGACAGAATACACTATAGTGTGGTGTGACAGAACACACACTAGATCTGTGGTGTGACAGAATACACTATAGTGTGGTGTGACAGAACACACACTAGATCTGTGGTGTGACCTAATACACACTAGATCTGTGGTGTGACCTAATACACACTAGATCTGTGGTGTGACCTAATACACACTAGATTTGTGGTGTGACCGAACACGCTAGATCTGTGATGTGACCGAATACACAATTAACGTGATAACAAAATCCCACACATTGGTGGCGTCTGCGGGTTGCAATAATACCCCTACAAATGCGACAACATAACCCCACAGGTGGAGTGGGACTGCAGCGGGTCACAATATCGGTACAAACGTTAGTATAGTCTCAGCTTGGGCCTGGTCAGGGATCTGACAGAGATGGAACATGATTGTAAAGCAAACTGGGCACTTCATTTCATGGTTGTCAAATGGGGCACACGCCACGCATTCGATTCCATCCAGTCTGGGTAGAAAAATGCTGATTTGGGAAGTTTTTGTCTGTAGCTGGAAGTTTCCGGATAGCCAGGTCAAGGATAGCCAGATCAAGGACAGCCAGTTCAAGGATAGCCACTCCAATTATCAGCCTAAAAGATATTAGTTACATGTTCTTTGCATGATGCTGCATTCAACACCAGAATTTAATGACTTTTGTGTGTAAATTACTTGTCAGTGTTACGTTCAGTAGTTTCCCACTGTATTCTGATTCTGCCGACACTCACATCATCAAAATCAACGCCACCCGATCAGCCTCCAGCCTTGACAACAGTGTTATGTTCTTTATAAACGTCAAGACCAGACTGGCTTTTGACCCTCCTTCGTGGAGGTCGCGATATGCCAGCTATCCCACAGAGAAAATCAATCCAGATCCAGGCGTTCAAGCTCTAAAATCTACCTGGAGCGGGCGGTACGATCAGTCAGCGACAACCTGAGCTGGCAAACGCTTCAGTCCTTGTTCTTCAGAAACGTCTACGTTGTTCAAGATTAATAGCTTGCCGTAGTGTGAGCTTTCAATACCAGTTTTGCGAAGTGTTAAAATAGATGGAGAGTCAGGACGACCGAATGGAAAAGAGCGCTTTTTCTTAGCTTCAGGTGTTATGATGCGGTATATATAGTCTAAACTACTGGAATATTTATCTTGGTACAGAATACCTGCCCCCTCAATAATGAAGATAATAATAGTAATAATGTGGTGTTTGTCCATTAAGACTGATGATGACCATTCATTTCATACAGTGGTGTTAAGAGTTTGGAGCCCTGAATTCTAAGATGGCTGGTAAGGCCTATTTTGGCTCGAAATGTTCTTTGACAAGGTGGGCAAAGAATGCTTGACTTTCCAGGAGGAGGATCTCTTGCAGTGTTTTTTCTGTCCAGCCTTGTCTTTACAGCTCTTGTTGTCATGTTTGCTTCACAAGTAACTATAACATTGCGTAATTATGTACACCGCAAATTTCGGTCTTTGCCAACAGTCTCAAGTTTCGTGATGAATTCCAAAAGCTTTTAGTGAGATCATCAGAGTGTCTTTAACAAGTTTCCCTTGGCCGCCTTGGGAGCGTAATAATCGTTTAGAGAGCCTGTGACCAGCCCAGCGAATCTAATTGTTCATTATCAAATTGTGGATACTGGGCATGGACGCTCTTTCTAGGACTTCAGTGTCTGGGATCTTGTCTTGCCATTTAATCTTCAGTAGCTTCCTAAGGCAGACTGTGTGGAAGTGGTTTAATTTCCTAGCGTGTCGCTGATAAACAGTCCAGGTTTCACAAGCATATAGCAGTGTGGATAATACAACTGCTTTGTAGACTTTCAGCTTTGTTTGCAGGCTTATTCCAGTTCTGTCCCATACATTCTTGTACAGTCTGCCAAAGGCCGCACTGGCCTTGGCGATTCTTGCATTCACTTCGTCATCAGTTGTGGCATGTGACACAGTGCTGCCAAGATAGGTGAATTTGTCCACAACACTTAGTCTATGACCATGCACTTTTATATTCAGCTCGGTGTAATTAATCTCCAGAGCTGGCTGGTACATACCTAGAGCCTTCTCCAAGTTGATATTGAGCCCAAAGTTGGCACAGGCATATGAGAAAGCTGACACGTTGTGTTGCATGTCCGCCTCTGAGTTGGCATATAGAGCGCTTCCGTCAGCAAACAGGAGCTCTCTGACGGTGTCGCTGGTAGTTTTGGTTTTAGATTTCAACCTTCTGAGATTGAACAACTTTCCATCCATGCGGTAGTTAATGTCTACTTCAATGTCTTTGTTCTCGAAGTCATTCGCTAGCATAGCTGAAAACATGAGGCTGAACAGTTTTGTTGCCAGGACACATCCTTGCTTCACTCCATTGGTGACAGGAAAGGGCTCAGACAGCTCACCATTTTCCTGTACTCTTGCCTGCATGCCATCATGAAATAGCCGCACTATTTGGACAAACTTTCGTGGACAGCCATATTTTGCCATAATCTTCCACAGTACCTCCTCTGCTGACTGTATCAAAAGCCTTGGTAAGATCAATGAAAGTGGAGAACATTTCGCAGTTCTGTTCCTGACATTTCTTTTGCAGCTGCCTTGCAGCGAAAATCATGTCAACAGTTCCACGTTCTTTTCTGAAGCCACATTGACTCTCAGGAAGAAGACCTTGATCGAGATGGGCCGTGAGGCGATTGAGAAGAATTCTGGCGAGTATCTTCCCTGCAATTGAGAGCAAGGAGATGCCTCGGTGGTTGTCACAGGATTGGCGGTGTCCTTTACATTGGTAATAGTCCAATAGTAATAATAATAATAATATTAATAAAACTGTCTCCTATCGGTAGTAGTCTCATAATTAACTGCCACATCTATAAATGTTAGTGAATCATGTAGCTATGATTTTTGCATATTTCCCATGCATTTATATGCATATATTGTTGTTCTCCATTAACCTCAGTGGTGTATGGATAAAATGTGAGAGAGGAGAAGAAGAAAGGCAGAATGTTAAGACAGGCCTGCGTGCCCAATTCTTAACACTTTGAGAATAGTTCGCTTAGTATCGGTTTTCTCCTTGGTCTACGATATTCTCGGAATTTAATCCAAAGACCTTAAGCACTGCATTGCTATCATTTATAATACTAACCTGGAATATTAACTTCCATCCTCATTCCAATGACCATCATCATCATGAAACATCACAATGCACCAATGAGATGCATAATTGGGAACGAACAAGAAGCCTTCTTAAAGTAATCGTTAAATAAATCACACACACACACACATACACACCACACACATACACACACACACACACACGCGCGCGCAAACAACAAGCAAGGCCCTCTTGGTCTGGCCACGCCTTCAGCATGAAGAAACACGAGAAAGGATTCTGGTGATAACACTGGGGGGTAAAAGTTAGTTAGTTAGTTAGTCGACAGATCATCCTCGTTGCACATCGGACCATTCAGTCCATAAGTGCTTGGATCCCCTCCTCAGCAAATCCCGCAGCGTGTAGCGGCTAACGACGCCAGTTCTGTGTTGGTTTATCAATCTTCTTTGGCTTCCTGCGTAGTGTTCTTGTTTGGCCACCCCTCTTTTAATTTGCTGCTCTCGCAGTCTGGCCATTGTTGTAGATTCACAGTCATCACTTGGTTCTTGCAAAAGTCTCACTTCTCGTAGAGCATTCAGAAATGTCAGCCTGGTCCATTGGCACGTCCGCCCTCCACAGTAGCCTCACCTGCGAGCTTGTCAGCCCGCTCATTTCCTTGTACTCCCGCATGCCCTGGCACGAAGATGAAACTAATCTTTGCCAGCCGAGACGGCTTCAGAGGCAGCAACCATTCTCTTCGGATCGACCCCTCCTCTATCCTCTTGATCATGTTCATTGAGTCGCTAAGGAAACAAGCCCTAGTGAATGTCTGTGTCTCGAGCCATGTTATTGCTTTACTTACTGCCATGACTTCCATGGTCAGGCTACTTGTGGTTTCAGTGAAAGCACCAGAGTCCTCCTTCACAATTCTCCCTCCGGCCCGAGCTGTAAAGGCCCATGAGCTTCTCACATGTCGGACGACCGACCCATCTGTGTAGATGACCGCGTCACTGTCTAGCGAATTCTCGAAAATCAACGCTTGTACTTCAGCCTCCACAGCAGCCGGATTTTCTTGTCTGCATTTTCTATCTAGTTGGATGCAAACTGAAAAGGATGTGCAGAAGTCTGTTGGCACTTGCACCCACTCCTCGGCAGGTTCTAAGTCCTCAAGTGAACACACCTGTTGAAGAATGTCTTCGGCTTGACCCATCCACGACCGTCCTCTTTTTAACCTGCTGCCCTTCACCTTCCTAATTTCACTATGCAGTGGATGCTGTGTGTTTGCGTTAATTCTGAGGTAGGCGCGTGCCCTGCAAACTTGCATTCTCTCTTCAATGGTTGGAAAATCAAGAAGGTAGCGCATCGCCCTGCATACTGTATCTCTTGTACATCCAAGAATAATGCGCATAGCTTCATTCTGTATCCTTTCCATCCTTTCTATCTGCTTATGGCTGACAGTCAGGATTGCCATTGCATACTCCAAAACAGACATGACCAGCCCCTCGTACAGAAAACATAGATGGTGCTGCTCACAGTTTGCTGCCGCCATCACCCGCATCGCTGCCAAACCCCGCTTGGCCTTTGCTATCACCCGGTCTATGTGCACATTATAAGCAAGGCTTCGATCAAACCGTATCCCCAGGTAATTCATTGCCTGCGTTCTTTCCACCGTCTCTGAACACAGCATTACAGTCTGTCTGCGGGGGGTAAAAACTGGGGGGTAAAAAAGAGAGTGGATCTGAAGAAACACGAGAAAAACAAAAGTACTCCAGACTACTGGCGAGAGAGAGAGAGAGAGAGAGCGAGCGAGAGAGAGAGAGAGAGAGAGAGAGAGAGAGAGAGAGAGAGAGAGAGAGAGAGAGAGAGAGAGAGAGAGAAGAGAGAGAGAGAGTCAAGGACAATGTTTATGAGACGTGCATAGATCTATCTTCGCAGACAGACTGAATTAGAGAGAGCTCTCATCGGACAGACAAGGAAATGGAATTATTTGAAGCTGCTCAACATTAACTCATGGATGGAAATATGGTAGTGATGATGACGGCGGTGGTAGTTGCGGCCTTGTGGGAGCACGTGCACACCTCGGAGGAGCAAATGGATCACCATAGTCTCGCAAGAATGAGACAGCGAGGTGTGACGGGGGGATCTGGCCGATGCTCGACGCTCAGAGGAAAGGCGAGACGGACATATAATCAGATTGCTACTGGAACTTTTAGTGTTGGAACTCTTCGCTGGCTGCTGAGGATGGGGACGGAGCGCTTATGGGAATGTCCCGAATGCTGTGATGTCGATTCCTTAATCAATCAATCAATCACGTCGGTGGTGGTGTTTTTTTTTTTTTATTTGCGCTAGCTTATTTTGAGCCGGCTTCGTGGCTTAGAGGTTATGACTTTTCTCCGTAATCTCGTATACTCTCGTGGGTTAACGTGATGACGGTAAGAATCAGCAGTGGTTCGAATCGCATCGATAACTTACGGGGTATGTGAGCCGGCCGCTCAGAAAGCAATGGCAAACTATTGAGCGTAATCTTGCCAAGAAATCAACATACAGCTGAAAGATGCTGGTGTTGACTGCTAAGTCCTATAAAGGATATGCAAAAAAAAAAAAAAAAAAGCTTATTTTGACCTCAAGCGTAGTCCATACACGCTACCTCTAGTATCACTGGACTGAATTTTGCGTGTGGATTCGCTTTCCCTATTACCAGTGTCCCTCGCCATCAGGCGAACCCACTCCAACTTCAGAGATACTTGTAATTTACGTCCCCAAGTCAAGGACGAGAGGTTATTTTAGTCCAACTGGCCAGTTTAGGGGTTGAACCCCGAATGTGTGAGAATGAGCGCTCTGATCCATTTGGCCAGGCTGAATGAAAGGGTGTTGACTTTCCGTTTTACTTTTTAAAACCGTCATGTCGGCGTTTTACCTACGAAACGTCATGTCGGCGATTTTCCTAGAAACGTCGTGTCAGTGTTTTTGTCCTAAGAAAGTTATGTCGGGGTGTTTTTCCTAAGAAACTTCATGTCGGCGTTTTTCCTAAGGAACTTCATGTCGGCGTATTTTCCTAAGAAACGTCATGTCGAAGTGTTTTTCCTAAGAAACGTCATGTCGAGGTGTTTATCCTAAGTAACGTCGTGTCAGCGTTTTTCTTAAGAAACGTCATGTCGGCATTTTTCACAAGAAACGTCATGTCGCTGTTTTTTCCTAAGAAACGTCACTCAGGTGGTTTTTTCTTAATAAACGTCATGTCGGTGATTTTTTCCTAAGACAGGTCACGTCCGTGGTTTTCCTAAGAAACGTCAAATCGTTGTTTTGCCTAAGAAGTCTTAGTTTTTCCCTATGAAACGTCTTAGTTTTTCCTACGAAGCGTCTTAGTTTTTCTTACGAAACGTCATGTCAGACAACTCCCTGGATGTCGGATAGAGGTCCAAGAAGGGGAGATAAGACGAAAAGTAAGCGGTTGTCGGGAAGGAACGATAACCGTGGAGTATTTGAGAAACAGGTGGGGTTTCAACACAAGCCCCAGCGGTTCTCGCGCAGGTATTTCTAGGAGAGCAACCCAAGATCCCAGTGTCGCGGTAGTCCAGTGGCTCGCCCGCTTTACTCCAGGCCATGTGTTCAAATCCCCATGGATTTTTAAATTTATCTCTCAGGTCGTCACATCCTACAATGTGTTGCCTTTACTTCCCTAAACATTTCCAGGTACATATTTTAGGCTGGATCGAGCTGGGTTCCACCGGTCACCTTTAAAAATAATTTCCTTTGTGGATTCAAACTCATGCCCGCCAGGCGTCTAGCCACTGCGCTATCGCGGCTCCCATCTAGTGGTAGAAGAAATACGATCATGTGTATTGATTCGCACTTAAAGAAGTAAAGGTAAAAATGAGATTAGAGGCACACTAAAAATGGCAATATAAACATTTAAAGCCATAGAGACGAGACAGGTGTTCGAACCTGCAGCCTCCAAATGAGACACCACCTCGTTAACAGAACAAGACTTAGGCCTAAGTGCACACATCATTGCTTTTTAACATTCGCCCAGTCTGGCCAACCCTTTACTAGCACCCACTCATGCATTGTACGGACATTTACCTGGGCACTCCTTAGTTTTCACTCTGGGACCACCATCACATCTCCATTGCTTCGTTTTCGTTCCTCACCCCTTTTTCATATACCACTTTTACTCATTTACGTGGGATCTTCACTGAACCGTCACCATCCCCTACTCAAGTGCCCATGATACGACAGACTCCCACGGCTGTCTATATAAGAGCACCAAGTGAAATGCATGTTAGTATCACAGCCTGAGATTCTGAGATAAGTAGCAACATTCTTTTTTTCAAATTTTCATTTTCTCGTATTTGTTCTCATTTTTTTCCTCGTTGAGTTTTTCCATCCTGTTCTTATACCTTAATGTAGTCACTGGAGGGTCTTCTCCGGGATTATGTTGTTTTGTGTATGTATTTGTTTGCTGATGAAGACTAGTCGCCGCAACGTCCTGTGTGTTTTGTAATTCTATTTTGTTAAGCTGCATTACTGTGTTATTATATATTAACAGAACAAGTGCACTTTGAGGAACAGCTAATTCAGCGCCGGAAGACGTCCGGCCCGTAGGCCGTGTAAGGCCTACGAAATCATTTAATCTGGCCCTACGTTGGCAACCACTGGCGAGACTCGATATTCAATCAATCAAGGAGCTTTTTTCACAGCTACATAAATTTATACTGAGCGTAATCTTGCCAAGAAATCAACTATCAGCTGAAAGGTGCTGATGTTGACAGCGATGTCCTGTAAAGGATATGCGAACAAAAATATACATACATTTATATAAGTGAATCATTACCTACTTTGAGGACAATCATGGAACGCCCATAGACAGAACACGTGGGAGTACATAACAGGACAGACACGACATGCTTTTGTATAGCCCTCGAATGTTAACAATTATGTAATGGAAGGAAGAAACAATGTTGGAAGAAAAATTGATGGAAGAAAAAATGTTCCCTATGCCTGGGCTAGTTAGACCCCGCTAAAAAAAAAAAAAAAGAATGTATTCATTAGCCAGGTCTATCATCCGCTTCTGTTGGATTACTTAATGATACTTAATTTCAAAAATCACTTGCGTGCAACGCACTCCAAGCTTGAGAGGTCAGAGAGGGAATAATCAGCACCTTTTTATTTTATTTTCTAGAGTTTTAATGAAGTTAATAAGTGGGAATGTTACGGGTGTTTGACGAGTAATCCGGTACGGGTGTTCGTGTAATCCGGTACATCGCCTTCGTCGGTTCGGAAATGTCATGATTCTTTCCCAGTTTAAATTCAGCTGGAAGCTGTTTAGATATATCCTGTTCATCATCATCCCATTTCAGCTATTTCATCATCATCATCATCGCCATCAGCATCCCATCTCAGCTATTTCATCATCATCATCATCTCCCACCTAAGTTTCCCAATAATGTCATTTTAACGGAAAAACTTCATGTCCATGGCAGGACGTTGCGCCCAACTCCATGTTGATTTTCTATGGAATTTTGATGGTCATTATTTTGCCATTGCTTTCTGATCGAGGTAAAATTTGGAAGTTCCAGTAACAAGTGGAGTTGATCACGCTACCCCTACCGTCAGCGCAATTGAACCTTAAGAGCACATGTATTTCCTTTTATCCGAGTTTCAATATGTATTTCCCTTTGTCCGTATTTCTGTGTGTATTTCTCGTTGTCTGTGTTTCTATTTGTATTTCCATTTGTCCGTGTTTCCGCATGTGTATTTCCCTCTATCCGTGTTTCCGTGTGTATTTCCCTTTGTCAGAGTTTCCATATGTATTTCCTTTTGTTCGTGTTTCCACATGTATTTCCCGTGTCAGTGTTCCTTTGTCCGTGTTTCCACATGTATATTTTCATTTGTCCGTGTTTTCACTTCTTCACTTGTACCTTCCCAATTGCACTCCTCCACAATGTGGGGTGTCGAGTTTGGTGAGTGCCTCCCAACATTCGGCTCTAACAGAAAGCAAGTAGTACCGTCTACTGTCACACGGTAGCCCAGTCATATCTAAGACCCAACATTCGGCGCCAACAGAAAGCAGGTAGTACCGTCAACTGTCACACGGTATCTGTCATATCTGATTAAGACCTGGCTCAGAGACCCGAAGTAGGAATTTGTCTCTGATGTGATAGGGCCATCGCAATCTGTACGTCTGAATGCGCGGAGGAATAGGCGGCCATCTTTCCCTCACTTAGCGAGACGACGAACGCTGTCGTCGAACACTCGTTCAGTCGCCCTTATGACATTATCAGCGTAGCCCCCGCTCAGCCACGCTAACGCGCCCGTTATGAAGAGACATTATGATATAAACAAGTCGTGATTCAGCACAGCAGACACGGACTCGAATGCGTCTACTGTTCCTCCACACACACGTATTGTTTGGCCCGCATTGAAGTGAGATATGTCCCTCAACAGGTTGTGGATAATTGTTAAGAAGAATCTGGCTCAATGCCCAGTGTGCTGCCGTTTAGAGAAAAATTTATAAAATAGTACATGTGATAAATCCCCACTAGCACAAAGTATTGCCAGATAATAAAATGAAACATTAAAAGGGGTTGAGAACAGTTTCAGAACCCTTGATTTCCGCCATCTTGAGCCAGATTTATTGCCGATGCAACGTAAATGGGCAGAGTTGTTTGGCCTAATGGTAACACAACATGGAGTGGCTGGCAAGTGTTTGGATGTGTAGAAGACAAAACCCGGTGATAAGGTGGGTTAATTAATAAGGATGGTTGTTTGCAGCAGACATGGGGGTACGAAGTGAGGGGGTTGATGGACGTGGCAGAAGTGCAGCTGGTAGGAATGTGGTTGAAATGTTGATAATGTGGAATTGTTAAACAAACAATGGAGGTGGTGATACTGGAGAAGTGTGGCAGATATGAAGTCGGGCTAATGATAGCGGGTGTAATAAAGACACATTGGAGACTGTCGGGTTTAAGCAATAAAGTATGAATGGCAGAGATATACAGACATAGAATGACTGGCAGACATACGAGTAGAATGACTGGCAGACAGGCAGACGGGCGTAGGCAGGCAGGAGTGGTGGAGGTGGGGGATGAGACGAACTGCCAACAGAAAATTGATAAAAGGTGAGGGGAGGGGGGGGGGGTGTGATACAGAAAATGTTATGACATGCAGATAGTAAGAAACCAAGTAAGAAAGAGAGCTGAGCAGGCAGATTGGATGATTGTAAGCGAAGGAAGGGAGATGGGGATAAATAAACAAAATAAAATAGACATGTAAAAATGCTGAAAACGAAGTTGAAAGAAATAAGACAGACATTAAGAGGAAATTGTAAAAACAAAAAGCAGTGCTACAAGGATGTTTCCTACCCCCCCCCCCCCCCCCCCCCCCACGATATTTCCACTTTATCTCCCTCACTCACGATATTTCCATGGTATGTATCTCCCTCACTCCCGGTATTTCCCCCGATGGTGTTTCCACCTTGTCGTGGTGGGGGGGGGGGGGGCCTTGAGTTTCTCAATGACCCTGAGAGCTATGCCGGCGGTAGCGTAGCTACCAGCAGGGCCTCCCAAGCCGGACAGGTCAAAAGGTAGAGAACAGACAAAGAGAAACACCCTGGTCCTCCAGGTTGGGAGTTGAAGCGTGGGGTTAACATCCCCACCTTTGTAAAAACCTTTCTTTGTTACGAAACAAATACATGAGCCTCGATATCGGACTGACTTATCTGGACAACGACCTTGGAACGTTAAAGGACTTTTGAGATTTGGAACATGGAATGTACGGACACTATATCGAGCTGGAGCGGCCGAAGAACTAACCCGGGAGCTGGTTGAATATCAAATGGATATAACAGCAATTCAAGAAATAAGGTGGCCAGGAGAGGGTACTTTAGAGCAAAATGGAATGATTATAATATATGGAGAAAACACCCAAAATAAACATGAATTAGGATCAGGATTTGTCATCAAAAAAGAGTTATGGGGGAACGTTTTAAACTTTAAAGCTTTTAATGACAGGATTAGTAAATTACGAATAAAAGGTAAATGGAAAAATATAACGATGATTAATGTACATGCACCTACTGAAGAGAAAGTAGAGGATATTAAAGAAGACTTTTATAATGATCTGGAAGATGTCATAGTAGAAACCGCCAAACAGGACATCCTGATTGTGCTGGGAGACTTCAATGCAAAAATAGGTAGAGAGCAAACTAATAAAAAAGTGGCCGGTATGGAAAGCCTACATACAGCTTCAAATGATAATGGATGGAGAGTCATCAACCTGGCAGAAGCCAAAGGACTGCAGATTAGCAGTACCAGACTACAAAGAAAGGATATACACAAACAAACTTGGAAATCGTGTGACAAGAAAACCTATAATCAAATAGATCACATTTTAATTAACAGCAGAAATGCATCAAACATACAGCAAGTCAGAAGTTATAGAGGAGCTGAGTGCCACAGTGACCACTTCCTCGTTGGAGCAAAATTTAAAATAAAACTTAAGAGAGCTTTCTATACTAAATTACAAAGATTACACCCAACATATAACAGAGAAAAACTACAAGACATTACAGTCAAAGAGAAATTTACAGATGAAATAAAATGTAAACTTGAAACTCTGCAAAACCCTTCGGAGGAAAGCGTTGACCAAACTTGGTTGAACATCAAGAATACAATTCAATCTACCGCAGAAGAATGTCTCGGTGTGTTAACCACGCATAGAAAGAACAGATGGTTCAATCAAAAATGTGAAGAAGCAGTCATTAGGAAGAAGAATGCCAGACATGTATGGTTAAATGACATCAATAACATCCAAAAGGAAGAGCATTATAGAAATGAATGTAAAGAGGCTACAAAAATAGTCAGACAGCAGAAGCGAGAATATATGAGTAATATAATCAAAGATATGGAAACTAATCACCAGAAAAATGAATCCAGAAAATTTTTTAAAGAACTGAAGTCAATGAAACGAGGGCACCAACAAAACACATATGGTTTAAAAGACAAAAATGGGAATATGATAAATACCAATGAGGAAATGTGCAACACATGGAAAGAATATTTTATTGAATTACTAAATTGTGAAGCTCCAAGTAACATTTTCCCACAGGAAGAGGTTCTAACATGCGAACCTACAAATTGAAGAACCTACATTTGAAGAAATCCTATATGTAATCACACGACTTAAAAACAATAAGGCAACTGGGACTGATGGAATTGCTGCTGAATTTATAAAGGCAGGTGGTCCATGCATTACATCTAAAGCTATACGAACTAATAATAAAAATCTGGAGGACAGAAGAATTACCCCATGACTGGAAAGAGTCATTATTGATACCTATCTTTAAGAAAGGAGACAAGTTCCAATGTGGAAATTATAGAGGAATATCACTACTGTCCACAAGCTATAAGATACTATCCGCAGTATTACTAAATAGACTAAAACCATATTCAGAAGACATATTAGGTGACTACCAGGCGGGTTTTAGACAAAACAGATCAACAATAGATCAGATATTTATCTTACGACAAATAGCCGAGAAACATTGGGAATATAAAAGAGATCTCCATAACATTTTTGTGGATTTTAAAAAGGCTTATGATAGTGTCCATAGGAATAGTCTATGGAATGCTATGCAGGAATTTGGAATACCAAGGAAGTTAATCAACATGACCAGACTATGCATGGAAGATACTTATAATATAGTAACATATAAAGGCAGGAAATCAGACCCCTTCCAAATAACATCTGGCTTGAAACAGGGTGATGCACTATCGCCGCTACTCTTCAATCTGGCTCTAGAGAAAGTTGTAAGGAAGATAAAGGAGGAATGTGATATTGGAGGAACATCCAAGCTGCTTGGTTATGCAGATGATATAGATATTATAGGGCAAAGTGAACAAAAGACATTGGAAATATTGACTCACTTAAAGGAAAAAGCCCAACAGATGGGGCTGGTTATCAACCAAGATAAGACAGAATATATGGTAATTTCAAGAGACGGAATGGCTAAAAACTCTGGCCACATACAAATAGATAATATGACCATTAAAAGAACGGAAACATACAAATACATGGGTACAATCTTCAACTGCTCCAACATCATAAGGGAAGAAATACAAACTAGAATCAACTCTGGAAATAAGATATACTATGCACTACAACATCTACTAAAATCAAAGGCGCTATCTCGTAACACCAAAATCACAATATACAAAACACTGATCAGACCAGTTGTGCTGTATGGCTCTGAAACCTGGAGTACAACGAAAGGAGACGAAGCCTTGTTACAAACCTTTGAGAACAAAATTTTAAGACGCATCTTTGGACCCATTAGGGATACACAAAGTGGAGAGTGGAAAAGAAGAAGTAACAAAGACATTTATGATCTGTTTAAGTCCCCGCTAATCACTGGTATCATGAAGGCTAATAGACTACAATGGCTGGGGCATATAGAAAGAATGGAAGATAATAGGGAAACAAAACTCGCTTACACTCAGGAAATAAATGACCGTAGACCCCGAGGCAGACCAAGAAGACGGTGGAGAGATAATACATGTACAGACCTACAAGCACTTGGAATCAACGACTGGCAAGAGAAGGTCCACCAGAGAGACGAATGGAGACGGATTGTATTTGCAGCAAAGAACCTCAATGGCTCGGAAAGCTGAAGAAGAAGAGAAGAAGTATCTCCCTCATTCCAGATATTTCTAAGAAGTATCTCCATCCATCCATCATGTGCCATGCCGATAAGCGTAAGCGGTCATGTTTTGCCATCTCATTCGATCACCAGAGTCGTGGATCAGCTCCGTATTCCTGTCTCGACCATGCCACATGGCCAAGCCATCCAGGTATTTAATTCTCCGTCTTCCCCTTGGTCTCTTCCCTTCGATCTTGCCAGTTGTCACCAAGTTCTCCCAGTCATTTCTTCACATAACATGCCGAAAATATTTTCACTGCCTACGTCTGTTTCTAATCAGTTTACGATCTTCATTTGTTTCTTGAAGGACTTGTTCATTGGTTTTTTCTGTCTGCCCGTGGTATATGTGTGCAACAATCGCATCTACTAAGTGTTGCAGGTCCTCTTTATTGTCTGCAATCAAGACTGTATCATCTGCATATCTAATGTTTTTGATGCCTCGTCCCCCAATGCTGATTCCTTCCATATCTTGTATATTTCTGAACCTATTTTCACTATACAGAGAAAGCAGATCTGGAGACATTACACATCCCTGTCTCCCACCTCTTTCAATAGGCTGATTTTGGCATACTTCATTATCAATTCTGATGCAGCTTGTTGTTTCCAATATATTTTTGTTTACAAGTTTAAGGTCTTTTCCATCAATTTGAAGATCTTCAAGCATCCTTATCATGTCGACGTGTCTCACTTTATCGAAAGCCTTTGTGTAGTCAATAAAGTAGAGGTGTAGATCCTTGTTTACTTCTATAGAACATTCAATTACTGTTCTCAGTATGTACACAGCATTTACTGTACCCTTGCCTTCTACAAACCCACATTGTTCTTCTCCTGGACACTTACTAAACAAGCTGTACAGCGCATAAATGCCTTTGAATATAAATGTTATAGACGAGTTCTAAGAATATCTTGGGTAAAGAAAAGAACAAATGCATCCATACTTCAAGGGCTGAGTATTGATGATGGTTTGCTATTAAAAATGATAAAACAAAGAAAATTGAAATATTTTGGTCACTTGAAACGTCACGTAAGTTTGGAGAGAACAATAATGGAGGGGTATATGCCTGGAAAGAGAGGAAGAGGAAGGCCAAAGAGAAGATGGGTGCAGGATGTGGCGGATGATCTCCAGATGGGTGTATCGGCCGCGGGACATCTTGCTTATGATCGAGAGGTTTTCCGGAAGGTTGTTATGGAAGAGAGGTTCTGCAACGGACAGGCTACTGAATGAATGAATGAATGAGGTGAGTGAGTGAGTGAGTGAGTGAGTGAGTGAGTGAGTGAGTGAGTGAGTGAGTGAGTGAGTAGAATGGAATGGAATGGAATGAAATGGAATGGAATGGAATGAATGAATGAATGAATTTTCTTCCTAACTCTTTGCATGATAATTCTCAGGAAAATCTTCGTGATGTGGCTCATTATACTAATTATTCGATGTTGATCACATTCCAAGGCTCCTGATTTCTTCGGGATTGCAATAAATATAGAATTACATAATTCAGGAGGTATATCCTCTTCCTACCAACTCTATGCTACCAAGGCCAAACCTGGACAATGACAGAAAAAGAGAAAAGAAAAATCACAACAGATATGAGATTCCTTAGAAGAATACTCAACGTATCAAGAAGAGATAAGATCAGAAATGAAGACATCGGGACTAAAGCGGGGGTTACAGCAGCACTGTATTTTATTAGAAAGCAGCAAGTCAAATGGTTTGGCCATGCAAGT
>JACEFZ010018250.1:230000-301081 GCA_014155875.1 Cepaea nemoralis | reverse complement strand
CATCTATGTTCACTCTATGTTCTTACTTACTCTACTACTGCTCTCCAACTTTCCCGTGTCATCTGTCCTTCCTTTGACATGCGCCAAAATAGATTTCAGATATTTCTCCCGCCTATGGCCAACGATTTGATTGCGACCGTAAAGGCCCAGCTATCTCCGAACACCTTCGTTCAGCAATATCGCAATAGCTGCTGACTCAGAACTAACATTGCGAGATTTTTGGAAACACTACAAATTTTATATGTGTAACAGAAAATGCATCTGGAAAATTGTGTTAAGCGCTATGTTAAAGATTTTCATGCTTGTCAGTGAACATAAACTTGAAACCATCGGGAAAATATAGTAACAACTCACAGAGACCTTTCTTGATTGTGAAAATTGAAGATGTCGGAGAGTGCTAGACAAATGAATCTGGAGAACTTACAAATGAAGATGTTAATCGAACTGGAAGAACGATAGAGTGCGGAAGAGAAAGAAGAGAAGCCAAGAAGAAGAGGATGATCCAGAAAGGGATTATCCGAAGGTTTATCTTACTGAATAAACTTCTTATACATTTCGAGCAATGGCACCCAAACATCGTAACGATTGCAAGGATTGAACGGATGGCGCCGATCGTGTTTTGTCCGTATGCGTGAAATTTATGATGAAAAAGGAAACATACAATTCAGACAAAGCACACATGTTTATGAAAAAACCAACTCCGGTACCACCAAACTGCTGCGCAAGATGCGGCGACATTAATGATCTGCAGCAAGTACAGTAGCCATAAAGTTGCGTACATGCTTATATATTCTGATGTTAATTGACAATTTCAGCTGATCTGCGATTGGGAACATGATTTCCTATAGTATTTTCCACACCTGAATTTTGTAGTTTGCAAAGATTAAAACCAGTTGCCTACATGTACAGTTAATGCAGTGTTTCTTAAACCTAAAGGTGTAAAAATGAGAAACAAAATGGTGTAGAAATCGATACAAATGCCACAAAATGACATCGAAAATTATGATTATAACAATAATAAAAGAATGTAGGATATAATTTCACTAAACTATTTGTATAACATCACTACACATTACTGTACACATAGCGTATCTCAACTTACGACTCAAATCGTGTACGACCGGTCTGTCGGCAACCGATATGGTAGAAAGTCGCCAAGCACTAACAAATGCATATATATATATCATAGTTAGTAAGTGCCGGCTCCATGCCGAGGGGTAGCCGCTTTCTCCGCGAACCCGAATACTCTCGCTCACGTGACGCGATGAGAATTAGCAGTGGTCGAATCGACCAGAAAGTGACGTATGAGAGTATGGAGCCCGTCGCTCAGAAAGTCGTGCCATGCTGATGAGCGTAATCTAGCCTAGGAATCACCATACAGCTGAAGATGATGGTGTTGACCGCAATACTCCTGACAACAGATGGAAACGCGGAAGAGTTAGTAAGTGGCACATGCAGTCTTGAGAGACCAAAGTATGTGAGTGGATGTGGCCAAATCCCAGCACAACTGCCTAGGGCAGAACTTCAGAGAACATGTGCGTGCCCAACGACACGTTCCCTTCTCGGCCTGCCTGTCTTCTCCAGAGGAAATGGAAACCTAATACGTCTGGAACAAGTAGGCTGCAGACTGCTGGCGGCTCAACATCAAACCTCGAGACCTCGCCTCACGAGCAGGCGCGAGTAGGCCAGACCATGGAATCCAAGGGACGACCGTGAATATATATATATATAAGTAATGTATGCTCGGAGGTTATTGATGCGTTAGCGAACGGTCCATCGATTGAGATAATAAAATTTCTAATGTTTTCTCTCATTCCCGTACAGCCAACTTTCATAGTTTGTAATGTACAACAGATATTGACTTAATAATAATTTATATTTTAATTACATTATAATTATAATATAGCGAGGGGACTACTTAAGAAATGTATACAAGGACACTAAATTTAATAGCAATGCTATATATATTCTCTATAATTGTGCATTGTATCCAAAGCTTTATAAACTGTTTGTCTACAGTATTACAGGCGTATGCGTTGATAATAGCATGATAAAATCTTAAGCATTTTAAAAGACAGACAGACAGACAGCCAGACAGACAGACAGACATGACAGACAGACAGACAGACAGACAGACAGACAGACAGACAGACAGACAGACAGACAGACAGACAGATTGATCCCCGCCAGTGACGGGCGAAGATGGGCGGGTCCTCTAGATGATGGATGGATGGATGGGGATTGATAGAGAGAGAGAGGA
Source organism: Cepaea nemoralis (assembly GCA_014155875.1). Lineage (NCBI taxonomy): Eukaryota > Metazoa > Mollusca > Gastropoda > Stylommatophora > Helicidae > Cepaea > Cepaea nemoralis. The sequence goes on along the minus strand of JACEFZ010018250.1, from coordinate 298,821 downwards.
GAGAGAGAGAGAGAGAGAGAGAGAGAGAGAGAGATAGGCACGTAGCGACAGACAGACAGACAGACAGACAGACAGACAGACAGACAGACAGACAGACAGACAGACAGACAGATTCCCGCCAGAACAGGGCGAAGCCGGCCGGTCAGCTAGATATATATATATTATATATATTATGTCATTATATAGTATCATTATGTATATATTAGTATATATATATAGTATATATATAATATATATATATATATATATATATATATATATATATAATATATATATATATATATATTGAGAACTTTTAGTCTCACTTTTATTGACAAAGATATCTCATCTCATCTCGTCTAAACTCGTATTGTTCCTCTCGTACCTTGCGGTGTCAGCGTGAAGCATAAACAGCGGGAGAGTGCCCGTTTATGAGCTTCATATATCGAGATTTCCATGGATTCTGTTATTACCTCTGTCCATCGTTTACATGATCGGCTCCTTCTTCTGCTTCCATTTGGTCTGTACATCATTGCTTGTCAGTTCTGTCAGTTGGTAGTCTAATTATGTAGCCGATGCATTTCACTTGCCGTTTTCTATTGAAATCTGGCACTGCTACAAGCTCCACTTTAGTCCTGATTTCATCATTTCTGATACAAGATATTCTTCATCTTATAGACAAACCTAACCTAGTATAAACACGCACGCCTGTTACCCTACTAAAAATTTTTTACCCTATTAGTGTCAGATAGCTGTATTGTAGTCTCACTGTACATTTTAGTACCCGCCCCGCTCCATCATAAACATTTCTTGTTGTTTCCATTGAATCGTCTGTTACGTAGATGTTTCTGTTTTTTTAATTTCACCCTCTGTTGAGTAGACTTTTTTCCACAGAAATAATATCCGTGACATTTATTGATCATGATAATCGATCCAACTAGTTCACAATTCATGTTTTAAATGTACTTTTGACACAGCTTCTTACCCGCGGTTCCGCAAAACCTATTTTTTTTATTCGCCGAATCTGATTTGATATACTCAATAACATGGTAGATTTAACAGTAACATTAAATCAACATTGTGTTTCGTTGCTACATGAGCAGGCAGCTGGTTCGTATTTTTGATTTACCGACAGATGCTGAACCAAAACGGATTTTTGACACAGACGTAAAGAAAAAGAAATGGAATTCATCTGATCATAAAAGTGCAGTCTATTAATGTTTTATTGTTTGAAAATCAATTGTGTATAAGTGAAAAATTACAGAATGATTATATACTCAGGAATCAACTGTATATTCGATTTATATTTCGATTTTTTTTGTCTACTCGTGTCATAAAACACGAAAAGCGTAGAATGTATACATTTTTATTTTCGCATATCCAATTACAGGACATCGCTGTCAACACCAGCATTTTACCGCTGCTGTTGATTTCTTGGAAAGACTACGCTCTGTAGTTTGCCATTGCTTACTGAGCGGCTGGCTCACATATCCCGTAAGTAACGGGCGCGGCGAGAACCGCTACCGATTCTCGCAGAGCTGCGTTTGCTCACGTGGATAAAGGGGATTACGGAGAAAGTCGCTAACCTCTAGGCCAGGGAGACCGGCAAAATGTATACTGAATTGAAGAATCAACATCAACACACCCGGGGCATTAGCATACATACTCAGTCTCTCTCTTCTAAGGTCATCGAAGGGTTCTCATGCTGAGTTCAGTAGCAGTTTGATTACGCTGCCTACCATTTCCTCTACAATTTGAGCATCGTCCAGAACCTCTACTCACTTTCTTCCGAGCGTGTCTTTCCAGATCTGGAGACTCCATCTGTTCAGCTGCACTCTAAATCCGATTCCAAGGAGCCTTTACCACCCCAATTTTATCATAAAGGTGAAATATTTTGGTCACTTGAAAGGTCATGAAAGTTTGAAGAGAAGAATACTGGAGAGGTATATGCCCGGGAAAGGAGGAAGAGAAAAGCCAAAGAGAATATGGGTGCAGGACGTGGCAGATGATCCCAAGATGGTTGTATCGGACGAGGGACATCTTCCTTATGAGAGAGAAGTTTTCCGGAAGGTTGTTATGGGAGCGAAGTTCTGCAAAGGACATGCTACTGAATGAATGAATGAATGAATGAATGAATGAATGAATGAATGAATGAGCTCTCCCTCGAGATGGACAAAAGCGGCTAAACCAACAACCTGTTCATTGTCCGGCACACCTGCATCCTCTCGGCAGAAAACCCGTGATATACTCTCAGTCTCCGTCCTCTCCAGTGAAGCTAGCGATACTCTGTGATTCCGATACAAACACAACATGTCTGGCTGTTCAGCCCTGCAATCATCACTATGTTTCATCTCTTATGTTAAATTTCAGTACCAGTCTTTGATACCCCGATGATTTCTTAGCATGTAGAAGGGATTGATAGCTCGACAACATAGTCACTTAAATCCGGTACTTCGGTACCGATTCGGGAGGAAAGTCTCTAGACCAAGGGTGGCCAACTTTTTCAGCAGGCGGACCAAATTTCAGAAATAATATTTCCTGCCGGGCCACGCACCTAATTTTTTTTTTATTTTTTTAAAATCACATCGGACTTAAACATTAATACTCAGTCTTCCAGATGAGTCACCATGAACCAACCAGTAACAGTTGAATTGCCATCTTCAGGTTAACGAGGTCCACGTGTAACTTCAGAATACCGGGTAAATAAACTTGACTAATTTAATAAAGCTTTGAATTTCTACAAAAGTCAGACCTCAAAGCTATTTTCTGTACCTGATCATAGGGTTGTGAACATTTTTGTAGGTCCCTGTTAACCAAGGAATTTATGGCTAGTACTTCCCTGCCGTAGCGAACAATGAGAGCTGGTATCGAATCCAGGTTTCACCGCGTCTTTGATATTGTCAGTGTAATATCCTAACCGTTACACACACGCCCGTGCCATTAAAAATTACGTCTAGCCTTCTAGGATTATGGTGACAATCTAGAAAGACTCGCCTACACGTTTCACACGTTACAATTCCCTCGTTTAATTGGACATCGGGCAAACTAGACCGAGTAGATCGTTTCCCGGGTAGTTAAACATCGGGCAAACTAGACCGATTAGATCCTTTCCGGACTGTGTGACTGGTCGAGTCTCAACATGGATACTGCACTGTGTGTAGTTTTAGCGTACATGCATGTGTTTTCCACAGCAATGTCTAGTGTGTAGTTTTAGTCTACATGCATGTGTTTTCCACAATAAAGTCTAGTGTGTAGTTTTAGCGTACATGCATTTGTTTTCCACAACAATGTCTAGTGTGTAGTTTTAGTCGAGATGACGCGTTGTTCTTCGGGGAGACGCTGTTCAGTGTTTTTATGTGGATTTCCTGTGGATAGTGTTTTCCTGTGGATTATGTGATGTTATTTCGTGTTCGAAAGATGAGAAGAAATGAATTGCAGAACTTGGTGACATCTGGTAAGATCGAAGGGAACAGACCAAGAGGAAGATCTAGAAGCAAATACCTGGATGGCTTGGCCTCGTGGCATGGTCGAGACAGAAACACAGAGCTGATCCACGACTCTGGTGATCGAGTGAGATGGCAAAACATGACCGCCCCCGCTTACCGGTATGGCACATGATGGATGGATGGATTTCGTGTTCGTTTATTGGGAGTGTTCAAAAGAAGCCACGGAAGGCAGGTGGTGGATGCAATTTTGAGGGCAGCCGACAGATATTTGTTGGTTATGGTCTCGAGTTTCGCGACGGCAGGCAGAAGATCTCTTTCGAGACAATGGTTGCGGTCATCCGGCCAGTATGTTCACTGCCATGGAGGAAATCAATGGCAAACTACCTCTTTGAAAGTGCCTAGTACATTATGATTCGCTTAAAGGCGAGTCATGACCGCCCACGCTTTCCAGCATGGCACATGATTGATTGATTGATTGCATCTGTTTTCCATAACAATGTCTAGTGTGTATTTTTAGTGTTTATTGCATGTGCTTTCCACAACAATGTCTAGTGTGTGTAGTTTTAGTGTACATGGCAAGTGCTTTCTAAATTATCTCCAGTGCGTAGTTTTAGTGTACATGCATGTGCTTTCTAAATCATCTCTAGTGTGTAGTTTTAGTGTACATGCATGTGCTTTCCCAACACTCTCTAGTGTGTAGTTTTAGTAACATTTATGTGCGTTTTAGTGTACATGTATGTGTTTTCCACAACACTCTCTAGTGTGTAGTTTTAGTGTACATGCATGTGCTTTCTAAATTATCTCTAGTGCGTAGTTTTAGTGTACATGCATGTGTTTTCCACAACACTCTCTAGTGTGTAGTTTTAGAGTACATTTATGTGCTTTCCACAATGATCTCTCGCGTGCAGTTTTAATGTGTGTGCATGTGCTTTCCGCATAAAACTCTTGTTGTTGGTTGTCTACTCGACTGATTGCGAAATGTTTCATGATTCAAATCGATGTGGCTACAGATACGTCTGAGCCATCAATCATTCACTCGATGACGTAAACATGTGCTATATCAATGCAGTCTTTTGAGGCTTGCTCATCCCGCGAGACCCTAATCTGAATACCCATATAGCTGAGCCATAACACAGTTTGGCTATCATAATGGTTATTATGGGCCTGGTTTGAAACCTCTTACATAAGCAACATCAAATTACCTTATAGTTTAATATATGCTCGGCTTTCTTTTCTTCTGTATACGAAATATGCAAACAGAAACAGAACAATTAACTAGCATCCCATCCCGTCACAGATTAACTTGCTCCAGAACATATTATTAAGTTAAATTTCTAATTTGCACCTCAATCCTCATCTCCTGTCTTCTTGTTGTTATTCTCTGTTAGCCTCATAAGTGATGTATAAATTAAATAATGTATGCAAGAGAGAGATATGAAGGACGGAGTGTCAGACGGACCTGCATGTTCAATTCTGAACCCTTTGAAAATAAAGTGTATGAGTACGTTCGTTTCTTCCCAAACGCGCACTTATACTCGCCATATTTATTATACCATGGCATGCTTCTGTTTGTTTTAAATTAGGAAGACGAAATACGGTCGATAACCAGACACTTCCTATATCATAAGGTTAAGTTGTGTATTCTCTTTAATATTTTTCAAGATGTATTATTTACTAGTGCAAGGGAGCTTCAAATGAAAACCTTAAATTTTTGTTTAATGGGTAAATATATTCTGAAAATGTAAGCTACAAATGTATTATTTCTCGATGTAATCATCACTGATTTTAATGCACGTCCTCCAGCACCGAAAAAGTGCTTGGATTTCTGTAGACAGAAATTATCTTTTCGTTGTGCAACCAATCTGGGGCGACAGCTCCGTGTACCTGACCCGGTCGTGACAAATCTGTCACAGAACTCACGCCGTTTTACAACTTCCTACTCCACTCATACACTTGCTGGACACCAAGAACTACTGGACTTTCATTCGCCAATGAATTTCTATAGGTTTAACCCCGTCACTGATTTAAAAACAAAACAAAAAATAAAACTGATAACAGAAAGCTGCTCCTCTTTGGTGCATGTCAAAAGTAGGGTGGTCATCTTTAATCTGTCCTTATAGCGTCACCGAGTTCGTCTGCACCATGATGCCACGTGCTTTATCCTCTTGACATCCTTAATAAAAATTTTGACATGTTACAAGACAATGGCATGGTTATTGTAATTGTTATCACACTTTTAATGTTTCGTTTTAAGCCCCCTAGTACTGTATTACTTTGCAGGAGATCAACTTTATAATGTGAGAACTGGTCTCCCACCTTGTGTTTCTCAGGACTGTCAGTAATCGCATCGTGTGTGTGTATGTATGTGTGTGTGTGTGTGTGTGTGTGTGTGTGTGTGCGTGCGTGTGTGTGTGCGTGTGTGAATATAATAATTACACATTACACTAGTAGTGACAGACAGACAGACAGACAGACAGAAGGACAGACAGACAGACAGACAGACAGACAGACAGACAGACAGACAGACAGACAGCAAGGAAGGAAGGAAGGAAGGAAGGAAGGAAGGAAGGAAGGAAGGAAGGAAGGAAGGAAGGAAAGAATGACCGTCCGACAGACAGACAGACAGACAGACAGACAGACAGACAGACAGACAGACAGACGGACGGACGGACGGACAGACAGACGGGTAGGCAGACAGACAGACAGAACGACGGTGACTGCCGCAAAGGCATCGGCCCATGTGGAAGACGTTAAAGAAGTATAAAGATGAGAATTACGAGACGGGAGAGAAGGAGGGAGAGAATGGATAAGGACAGTGAGAAAAATAGAAGGAGAAGAAGATGGTGAACAGAAGAAGGCGAAGAAGTATAGGAATGAAAGCTACGTGTTAAGTAAAGACAGAAATACGCTGCCTAAATATCAGACAGTTAGACTCATTTCTGGTACAGGCTGAAAGCTCCATCACCAACAATACTCACTGAAGCTGCACAGATATCGACACTGAAAACGTGGTTTCAGATACGAAAGACCATAAATGAACAATCCAACAATACTCACTGAAGCTCTAGAAACGTCAACACTAGAAACGTGATTTCAGATACGAGAGATCAGACATGAATAAAGCAACAAGAAAGAATGGACAACTGACAGTGTGAGGACTGATGAAGAGCTTGACTGGTGTATAGAGAGCTACTTAACCACTATGTAGTCTGGTAGAAGTCCTATATCCATGGCTATTTATGCAACACAGATCTATTACAAGTATTGTAGTTAGTTTATAAACTGGAAAATACTAATTATAAAAAGAAGAGGGTGGGGGATAGGGGGGGAGGGGCAACAGCTTGTGCACTTATCAATATGGCTTATTGTGGAGCAGTGTGACAAAACAGAATTGAACCTCAGGATGGGGCAACCGAATCCACACTCTGCAGTACCCCATTTTCATGGGTGTACAGTATAATAGTGGGTGTGTGTCTATTATTTGGTATCCAGGACCAGTTTCGACCATCTTTGGGTTCACGCAACGCTTGTAGTCCAGCTTTGGTGAAATTCACTGTCCTGAGGAAGATATCGGGAGATACTCTCTAACCCTTGTTGCGTAGTATCCATTCTAGTCTATCCAGAATATCGCGTCATTCGATTTGACGACACTTCCGGAGAACGCTGGCAACGGCATTCACCGTTGTTATCTAATGGACTAACGGTCATGTCTTGTGTTGGGGAATTATTGTCCTCATCCTGAAGACCCAAGGCCAGTCTATTGAAGGGCAGGGAGCTACCCTGAGGATCCCGTGAATCATATTCTAGTGTCAAAATGAAGTTGTGTCTACTGTCAAGTGTTTCAACGTCTGGGGATCCAGATAAAGACGGACAGTGGTGGCTCTCTAGATGCTAGGATAGCACATTCTGTGGCTGATTTATTCCTACAGAAAAGGTAATTGTTCTCTCCCGCTGTACTGATCTATTTGAGTGTCTTGTGAGGTCTGTCAACTAGTGGCCAAGCCAGTTTAGTGATGAGCCTGCTGTGTCTTCCTTTTGCATAGAGCTTTAATTTAACTACCCTAAAGGGGGGGGGCACTAGCGACACAGATTATTATCATCATCAGGTGGCTCACCAGAGCCATGACGGGTATTTCACCACTGAGGAGGATAGAGGAATTGTAAGCTATGAAGGGATATCAACCTTGGTCGAGCTGTATCTAACTTTGGGTTGTGGAAGAGGGGTACCGATATCTTCATACCTATTAGGGTAAACTCGCCCTGACACCTGTACATAAACACGAGGCACACACATACAATGTTTGCTTTCTAACTTCTAGTTTGATTAATATATTACCTCTTTTGCTCAGAGGATAATAATATTATGATGCGTGTCTAATGAATATACTACCTGTTGTATAATGGGAACAGGATGTTCTGCACATGATTTTACACTTGGTTGGGCTGCCAAGAGAAGCCAAACCAATGGGGTTCAGTGCATATAATTTCCAAACTTTCCATATGCCTGAGGAGAGGAGGAGAAAAAGCGACAGACCCAAGATGACACCCTTCTTTCTTTGTCTGTCTGTAATCAATATTTCAGGAAATGTTTACCAGCGCAGCTTGAACGTAGACCAACACCCTTGGCCAGTATAGGGGAAATATTTCTACCTGAAGTCTTGAACCTTATATCCTCTCTCTCTCTCTCTCTCTCTCTCTCTCTCTCTCTCTCTCTCTCTCTCTCTCTCTCTCTCTCTCTCTCTCTCTCTCTCGCTCTCGCTCTCGCTCTCTTTCTCTCTCTCTCTCTCTGTCTCGCTCTCGCTCTCGCTCTCTCTCTCTCTCTCTCCCTCTCTCCCTCTCCCTCTCCCTCTCCCTCTCTCTCCCTCTCTCTCCCTCTCTCTCTCTCTCTCCCTCTCCCTCTCCCTCTCCCTCTCTCTCCCTCCCTCTCTCTCTCTCTCTCTCTCTCTCTCTCTCTCTCTCTCTCTCTCTCTCTCTCTCGAATGGTAATGGATCGTATTTCCAGAGAGGCTATCCTTGCCATGAGTGAGGTTAATCAGGGACATTGAAGTCTAGTACCTGGCTGCTCTACACAGATCTAGTGGCGAGATGTCTGAAGTCAGACCTATGGAATTGGTCTGAGGGTGGAAACTGACCACATAACTAGTATCAGTCTGAATCTGTTTGTGATGTATTAATAACAGGTGAAATGGATGTGTACACCGGGCATCTTCTTCTTGCTTGCAGGAACCCTCATTATCTTCATTATCCTCGTGATTATTATTGACGCTGGTGTCTACGGACGTGCTTGAAGTGCCGTGGAGGAGAAGAGTCGTTTTCAGGCAGCTGATCTCAACTCCAGTCTGGTGGAAGAAGCGGTCTTGTACAAAGAACTTTAACTGCCTATAATCAGGTGAAGAGGAGTTCCAGGCAGCCTAAGGAGAGATCAGGTGAACAATATTCTACCACCGGTATCTACATCACTCACCTACTGATGACTGACAAATTACTGGTGGAATGATGATCTGCTCCTCCAGAATCCTCGCACAAATACTCCGCGTTGTTTCTTTTGTCTTGAACTTGAACTTCGTTTGTTTTTGTGGAGTCTGAATCTTGATTAAAGACTCGGGTTCTACCTATCTGAAAAGTGTTCTCTTATCATCAGGTGGTGATCTGTTTGTCTATAGTCATAGGAAAATAAGTCAGCGTCCGGACACCGTCCCGGGGTCAATAAGGTAATGGTAGACAGAAGTAAGAACCCAAAGGTCTTGACAACCACTGAGATCCGGGCCAGTGTTGTCACACGACAAGCAGCATACGTAAGTTTATGAAAGCAATAAAATGAGGCAAACCCTAAACTCGGCTTCATTGCAGCAAGGTTTAACCCATATGGATCGGTCTCTGACAACAGATTGGCATGTCGAACATTTCGCACAAAATATGAATTACGTAGCTCAAGTAAGAACTCCCAGAAGTTTCCGAAAAAGAAATTTGCACTTAACGGAATCATGATCGAACCCACAGCTTTCGGATGGTGGGATAGGCGGTTTAACCACTTAGCCGCGGAAACTCTCGTGAATGAAGGTAATAGAACAACTAAGATGGTATGCCATAGTCATGAATAGGGGGCTCGTGAAGAGAACGACAGAAATGGTATGACATAGTCATGAATGTGTGGCTCGTGGGGAGAACTAGAGAAATGCTATGACATAGTCATGAATGTGGGGCTCGTGGGGAGAACTAGAGAAATGGTATGCCATAGTCATGAATGTGTGGCTCGTGGAGAGAACTAGAGAAATGGTATGACATAGTCATGAATGTGGGGCTCGTGGGGAGAACTAGAGAAATGGTATGACATAGTCATGAATGTGGGGCTCGTGGGGAGAACTAGAGAAATGGTATGCCATAGTCATGAATGTGTGGCTCGTGGAGAGAACTAGAGAAATGCTATGACATAGTCATGAATGTGGGGCTCGTGGGGAGAACTAGAGAAATGGTATGCCATAGTCATGAATGTGGGGCTCGTGGAGAGAACTAGAGAAATGGTATGACATAGTCATGAATGTGGGGCTCGTGGGGAGAACTAGAGAAATGGTATGACATAGTCATGAATTTGGGGCTCGTGGAGAGAACTAGAGAAATGGTATGACATAGTCATGAATGTGGGGTCGTGGGGAGAACTAGAGAAACGGTATGCCATAGTCATGAATGTGGGGCTCGTGGGGAGAACTAGAGAAATGGTATGCCATAGTCATGAATGTGGGGCTCGTGGAGAGAACTAGAGAAATGGTATGACATAGTCGTGAATGTGGGGCTCGTGGGGAGAACTAGAGAAATGCTATGACATAGTCATGAATGTGGGGCTCGTGGAGAGAACTAGAGAAATGGTATGACATAGTCATGAATGTGTGGCTCGTGGGGAGAACTAGAGAAATGGTATGACATAGTCATGAATGTGGGGCTCGTGGGGAGAACTAGAGAAATGGTATGCCATAGTCATGAATGTGTGGCTCGTGGAGAGAACTAGAGAAATGCTATGACATAGTCATGAATGTGGGGCTCGTGGGGAGAACTAGAGAAATGGTATGCCGTAGTCATGAATGTGGGGCTCGTGGAGAGAACTAGAGAAATGGTATGACATAGTCATGAATGTGGGGCTCGTGGGGAGAACTAGAGAAATGGTATGACATAGTCATGAATTTGGGGCTCGTGGAGAGAACTAGAGAAATGGTATGACATAGTCATGAATGTGGGGTCGTGGGGAGAACTAGAGAAACGGTATGCCATAGTCATGAATGTGGGGCTCGTGGGGAGAACTAGAGAAATGGTATGCCATAGTCATGAATGTGGGGCTCGTGGAGAGAACTAGAGAAATGGTATGACATAGTCGTGAATGTGGGGCTCGTGGGGAGAACTAGAGAAATGGTATGACATAGTCATGAATGTGGGGCTCGTGGAGAGAACTAGAGAAATGGTATGACATAGTCATGAATGTGTGGCTCGTGGGGAGAACTAGAGAAATGGTATGACATAGTCATGAATGTGTGGCTCGTGGGGAGAACTAGAGAAATGCTATGACATAGTCATGAATGTGTGGCTCGTGGAGAGAACTAGAGAAATGGTATGCCATAGTCATGAATGTGTGGCTCGTGGGGAGAACTAGAGAAATGCTATGACATAGTCATGAATGTGTGGCTCGTGGAGAGAACTAGAGAAATGGTATGCCATAGTCATGAATGTGGGGCTCGTGGAGAGAACTAGAGAAATGGTATGACATAGTCATGAATGTGGGGCTCGTGGGGAGAACTAGAGAAATGGTATGCCATAGTCATGAATGTGTGGCTCGGGGAGAGAACTAGAGAAATGGTATGCCATAGTCATGAATGTGGGGCTCGTGGAGAGAACTAGAGAAATGGTATGACATAGTCATGAATGTGTGGCTCGTGGGGAGAACTAGAGAAATGCTATGACATAGTCATGAATGTGTGGCTCGTGGAGAGAACTAGAGAAATGGTATGACATAGTCATGAATGTGGGGCTCGTGGGGAGAACTAGAGAAATGGTATGCCATAGTCATGAATGTGTGGCTCGTGGAGAGAACTAGAGAAATGGTATGACATAGTCATGAATGTGGGGCTCGTGGAGAGAACTAGAGAAATGGTATGACATAGTCATGAATGTGGGGCTCGTGGGGAGAACTAGAGAAATGGTATGCCATAGTCATGAATGTGTGGCTCGTGGAGAGAACTAGAGAAATGGTATGCCATAGTCATGAATGTGGGGCTCGTGGAGAGAACTAGAGAAATGGTATGACATAGTCATGAATGTGGGGCTCGTGGGGAGAACTAGAGAAATGGTATGACATAGTCATGAATTTGGGGCTCGTGGAGAGAACTAGAGAAATGGTATGACATAGTCATGAATGTGGGGTCGTGGGGAGAACTAGAGAAATGGTATGCCATAGTCATGAATGTGGGGCTCGTGGGGAGAACTAGAGAAATGGTATGCCATAGTCATGAATGTGGGGCTCGTGGAGAGAACTAGAGAAATGGTTATGACATAGTCGTGAATGTGGGGCTCGTGGGGAGAACTAGAGAAATGGTATGACATAGTCATGAATGTGGGGCTCGTGGAGAGAACTAGAGAAATGGTATGACATAGTCATGAATGTGTGGCTCGTGGGGAGAACTAGAGAAATGGTATGACATAGTCATGAATGTGTGGCTCGTGGAGAGAGCTAGAGAAATGGTGTGACATAGTCATGAATGTGGGGCTCGTGGAGAGAACTAGAGAAATGGTATGACATAGTCATGAATGTGGGGCTCGTGGAGAGAACTAGAGAAATGGTATGACATAGTCATGAATGTGGGGCTCGTGGAGAGAACTAGAGAAATGGTATGACAGAGTCATGAATGTGGGGCTCGTGGAGAGAACTAGAGAAATGGTATGACATAGTTTATGAATGTGGAGCTCGTGGAGAGAACTAGAGAAATGGTATGACATAGTCATGAATGTGAAGCTCGTGGAGAGAACTAGAGAAATGGAATGACAGAGTCATGAATGTGTGGCTCGTGGAGAGAACTAGAGAAATGGTATGACATAGTCATGAATGTGTGGCTCGTGAAGAGATCTAGAGAAATGGTATGACATAGTCATGAATGTGGGGCTTGTGGAGAGAACTAGAGAAATGGTATGACATAGTCATGAATAGGGGACTCGTGGGGAGAACTAGAGAAATGCAAGTGAACCCAGAAATAAAGAACAGGCGCTGACACTGAATAAAATATACATTGAGAAAAACAGAGAATCCATATATCCATTATGTGCCATTCTGATAAAGCGTGGGCGGTCATGATTCGCTATTTCCCTCGATCTCCAGAGTCGTGGATAAGCTTAGTGTTCTTTTCTCGATCAGACCACGTGGTCAAGCCATCCAGATATTTACTTCTCTGTCATCCTCTTGTTCTCCTCTCTTAGATCTTACCATTTGTCACCAAATTCTCCAATTTATTTCTTCTCATAACATGCCCGAAAATGTTTGAATGTCTACATCTAATTTCTCTAATCCGTTTACGATTTTCATTTGTTTCTTGTAGGACTTGTCATGGTTCTTCTGTCTGTCCATGGTATTTTTGCATTTTCTTCAGAAGCCCACATTTCCACAGCCATCTACTAACGTTGCAGATCCAGCTGATTGTTTGCAATCAATATTGTATGATCTGCATATCTAATATTATGATGCTTTCGTCCCCCAATGATGATTCCTTTCATATCTTATTTATTTCTGAAAATATTTCACTTTGCAGGGAAAAAGATTTGGAGACATTACACATCCCTATCTCACACCTCTCTTAAAAGGCTATTATTGACCTAATTCATATCAATTCTATGGCAGCTTGTGTTTCCAAATGTGTTTTACAAGTCTAAGGTTTTCTCATCAGTTTTAGATTTGCAAGCATCTCTATCATGTTGACATGTCTTACTCTATCGAAAGCTTTGTGTAGTCATAAAGCACAGATGATATCTTTATTACTTCTATAGAACGTTCAATTACTGTTCTCAGCATATACACGCTATTTACTGTACTCTTGCCTTCCACAAACCCACATTGTTCTTCTCCTATTTCAGGCTGTATGTTCTTCTTAACTCTTTGCATGATAATTCTTAGCAAAATCTTCGTGATGTGACTCATATACTAATTGTTCGATATCGATCACATTCCAGGGCTGCTGATTTTTTGTGGGATTACAATAACTACAGAATTACATAATTCATGAGGTATGTCTCCAGTATCATATATGCATTCAGCATTCTGAAAACTTTATCTATTCCATATTCTTCTAAAGTATTAATCATTCTGTTGTAATGTTGTCTGAACGTCTGCCATTTGTTATATGGTTAAGAACATTCTGAACACTCCATGTTCAGAATGATGGTCCTTCATTATTATTTCGAATATCATACTGTTTATCTCTGTTATCTTCATAAAGAGAATCATATCCGGCCTAAAACACACGGGGAGAGAAGTAGAAACCTACATGAGTAACGGGGGGAGGGGGAACTTGATGGAGTTAACTGGAACAGCTCACGGGTAGGAAGGATTGGAGTGAATTGATTCAGGCCTTATGCTCCAATGAGGGAATAAAGGGCAAGAAAGAAAGACAGACAGACAGACAGACAGATAGACAGACAGACAGACAGACAGACAGATAGACAGTGAGTGAGTGAGTGAGTGAGTGAGTGAGTGAGTGAGTGAGTGAGTGAGTGAGTGAGACACACAGAGAGATAGAGTAAGAGAGAGTAAGCGAGCTGCGTATATTGTGTATTTCATCTCACATGATTCGATGTTACGCATATTTGCTTCTAGGGCTGTCACTGTCCGATACTAGACACACATCGTCTGGACACATAAAGCTCTGTCATCTTCTTTTTCTTTTTCTTTTTTATTTGTATGTTGATATTTGGAAACAAGACAGAGAGAGAGAGAGAGAGAGAGAGAGAGAGAGAGAGAGAGAGAGAGAGAGAGAGAAGAAGAGAGAGAGGAGAGAGAGAGAGAGAGAGAGAGAGAGAGAGAGAGAGAGAGAGAGAGAGAGAGAGAGAGAGAGAGAGAGAACGCACGAACGAACTTTATTTTCAAAGGGTTAAGAATTGAGCGCGCAGGCCCTTCTGACATTCTGCCCTTCTTCTCCATTTCTTCTCATACATTCTTTCATTCAACATTACTTATGAAGCTAATCTTAAATAACAATAGAACAATAAGCATTAAAACGCATCAAAAATAATCAATAATACAGGACTCACTGCAGCAATGTTTAATACATAAGGAAGGTATGTATTTATTGGCTAGTTTTCGTTTGAGATAATTTTCCAATATTTATTTTGTTTAGAGATCATGTAGCCTGTACTGAGTTAGTGTTCCAACAGGTTGCGACTGTTTGTGTAGTGATTGATACGGCACTGTATTGATTTCTTGTGGAAGATTGTTCCACAACTGAGCGGCAGAGTATGCTAAGCTTGTTTTATATGTCTGTCCTAGGTTTAGGGACATGAAGTATATTTAGTCGTTCACTATGTCTTGCGTTGTATTTAAACAATGGCCAAAGGTAGCTTGGAGCATTTTGAAATAGGATTTTGAGAATTAGTTTAGCCTTATTAAAAAGTTGGCGTTTGTGGAGAGGCAGTAAGTTAAGGCGTTCATGTAGATTAGAATTGTCGGTAAGCTTTTCACCGTTAATTAAACGCACTGTTCTTTTCTGAAGTAAATTAAAGGCGTTTTGTTATTGATTTGTAGCATCCATCCCAGATTGTGGAGCAATAATTATTGTGTGTTTGTATGTCGGAAGTATAGAATATCTTTCTTGTGTTTTTATCAAGGATTTTTTTTAAATTTTGCAAGTTTGTTACACTTTTTTGGCTATTTGTTTAACGAGAGGATGAACATGGGAATTAAAGGTTAGACTTTGATCAATGATAAAACCCAGTTCCTTGTGCTCGATTACACTTTCTACAGGTGTGCTACCAATGTGCACCTGAAGAGTTATCTGCGAGTTTAGAGTGTGAAGTCTTTGCCTGGTTCCTATTAACATAGATTTTGTTTTAGAAATGTTAATTCTCATGCGGTTTTCATGACTCCAGTTAACTACACTGTTTATTTCCTGTTGCAAGGATGATTCTAGCACATTACAATCTATAGCGTTTGTATGTACTGTGCAGTCGTCTGCAAATAAATCGCAGGATGTGGAAAGATGCAAGGGAAGATCATTTATATAAATGACAAATAACAGAGGGCCAGTGTAGACCCCTGAGGTACTCCAATATTAATGGTAATGGCTTGAGATAAAGATTTATTGCGTGATACTGCTTGTTTTCAGTCTAATAAACATGATATTATTAATGCCATTATATTAAAGCTTACTTTCAGTGCTTCTAGTTTGTTTTTGTTTTGTTTTTTTTAAATTAGGATAATATGATCTATCATATCAAATGCTTTTCTAGAGTCTATAAACACCGCTCCATATAGAGTATTGTTGTTAATATTTTGGTTCCAGTTTTCTATCATGTCAATAGGGCCGTATGACAAGAATATTTTGGCCAAAACCCTGACTGACTGTCAACTATCAGTTTGTGGCGAACTAAGTGTTCTAGTGTGTTTTGTGAATGTGCATTTCTAGCGGTTTGAATAGTGAGGATAATATGGAAATTGGCCTATAGTTACTCATGAGACGATCGTCTAGTGAATCAGCTTTTACATGAGGATACACTTTAGCGATTTTTAAAGCTGATGGGAAGTGACCTTGGGTGAGACATTGATTATATATAAAAGTTAGTGACTCGCAGATAGCCGGTGCAGCGCAGCGAAGATTCTGATTACTGATTCCATCTGGTCCTGATGAGTTATTATTTTTTAGGTTCCTGAGATGAGTAAATACTTCAGTGGTCGTCATTAGCGGCATGTTGCAGGGAATGTCTCCATAGCATTTGTTCTCACAAAATGATGACAATAAAGATATGTCATGAGGAGAATCTGGTATTGTACCCTTCAATTGGTTTATGCAGATTGAAAGAAACTACTGAAATTGATCTATGTAACCTGATTTGATGGTAATGATTGTGATTACTTGTGTTTGTTTGTCAAGGTATTAATTGCTTTCCATATTTCTTTAATGTTGAGCTTATCTATTATCAAGTTCTTAAAATAGTTTTTTTTTTCCTTTTGAATAACATATTGAACTTTGTTTCTCAGACTACGATACGTGGTTAGATCTCTATTTTTATGTGCCCTGTCTCTGTCTCTCATAGTTTCAACTACCTCCTGGGTGATCCACGGGGGATTAGTGTAATGTTTAACTCGAACTTCCCTTATATGGAACATGCTTATCAATTACACTTAGAAAAGTCTTCAGCCAGTGGTCCAAAGCATCATCTGGGTTAGGAAGCTGGTAAACATATTCCATAGATGAGTTGAGCAAGTCTTGTAAAAACATATCTTGATTGAAGTTTTTATAATTTTGGCTAACAGGAGGCTGTAGTGGCACGTTGTTGTTGCTTATAGATGGTTGATTGCTGGACAGAAGATGGAACATATCTTCATAACTATCACCCTCCTGTGTGAAAGAGGGTGTATTGTACGGACTTGATGTAGTTGACGTGGTCCGTCTGGCTTGGATTTCAGATGCAGTGGTTATGAGTGATCTGCGTACTTCTGGCCTATTGGTACTTGATGTGATCGGAGTATGTCCTTCAGGTGGAGTAGCTAAAGGTGTCCAACGCTGCCCTGTGTTGCATGTATGTTGTGTCTGTTGTGTCTGTTGGATGTATGTTGTGTCTGTTGTGGGTAAATTATATATTTGGCGAGCAAGCTGGTGCCCAATGTTGACAAATGTATTTGATCTTTATAAAGACGCTTTTTTGTGCACCAGCCTGTGAAGTGAAGAACGGTGTGTTGTTGATGAACTAAATGTTGTGAGAACAGATCTTCTGCAATATGCTGTTATTTATGTCAGATAGACGACGCTGGAATCCATAACTCTGTGATATGATGGAGAAGAAGAAAATAGTTAGGAAAGGTTTGACGTAACCCGTTCAAGAGTGCCAGCAGCTGAGACAGACAGACAGACAGACAGACAGACAGACAGACAGACAGACAGACAGTCAGGCAGGCAGGCAGACAGACAGACAGACAGACAGACAGACAGACAGACAGACAGACAGATAGAACGAACGAACGAACGAACGAACAAACTTTATTTTAAAAGGGTAACAAATTGGACACGCAGGCCCATCTTACATTCGGCACTTTCGATCAGTCATCTTTCATTCATCACATGTGCATGTTACATTAACATAGGGGGGGGGGGGGGGGGGGAACATTGTCAAATGGATTTTGTAAGCATAAACAATGCATATACGCATGGTACATTCACATGGGGGAAAAACATTGTCAAATGAAAGTTGTAAACATAAACAGTGCATATTGTAATGTTGTGAGACACATCCCCCATCCACCCTCACACCCCGCAGCCACCCATACATCCCTCAGCCACCCACACATCCCCCATCCACCACAGCCCCACCCACCCACACATACCTCCACGCACTCACACAGACTCAGGCAAACATACATGACGCCACAAACCCACTAATCCCCCACCCACACACATTTCCCAATCCACACATACATCCCCCACCCATACCATAACCGACACGCACACACCCACCCACATATTCTCCACCACCCACCTACACACCCGCAAACCACCCAGCAAAACACACATCACAAAACCACACATACATACCCCCGTCAACCCACACATCCCGCACTTATCCACACATACATCCCGCACCCTGACAATTGTCCTCACCCACCACATACACATCAGCCAACCTACACCCACTCCCCACCCAATATCGGCCACCTCTCAACTATACATCCCCCACCTATACCACATCCCCACCCACAAACACATCTCCCTACCTGCCCAAACATATCCCCACCCATAAACCACCAAAACTCACACACCTCTCACCCACACACACCCCAACCACAGACAGGCAGGCAGGCAGGCAGGCAGGCAGGCAGACAAACGAAATCATTGAGGAACAAACTGTTAGTAATCAGTATAACACAGGTAGAGAGTCGCTACTGTGTAGTGGCCAGACACTGGCTCCGGGCTCTCTGATTCTATTCATATTAGGGTAGATTTTTGTTATTGATCTGGTCTCCGAGGTCGACCTAGCATACATGGGTACTCGGGAAGTAACCGTGGGCCAGTTTATAGATTCAACATGCCTGGTCGTCAACTAGACTAGTCATCATCAAGACTGGCCGTCAACATACCTGGCAGAAGATATGCCAAGTGTACAACATGTATGATAGAAGATATGCCAAGTGTACAACATGTATGATAGAAGATATGCCAAGTGTACAACATGTATGATAGAAGATATGCCAAGTGTACACCAAGTATGATAGAAGATCTGCCAAGTGTACAACGTGTATGATAGAAGATATGCCAAGTGTACAACATGTATGAAAGAAGATATGCCAAGTGTACACCAAGTATGATAGAAGATCTGCCAAGTGTACAACGTGTATGATAGAAGATATGCCAAGTGTACACCAAGTATGATAGAAGATATGCCAAGTGTACAAAATGCTTGGCAGAAGATATGCCAAGTGTACAACATGTATGATAGAAGATATGCCAAGTGTACAACATGTATGATAGAAGATATGCCAAGTGTACAACATGCTTGGCAGAAGATATGCCAAGTGTACAACATGCATGGCAGAAGATATGCAAAGTGTACAAGATATATAATAGAAGATATGCCAAGTGTACAACATGCATGGCAGAAGATATGCCAAGTGTACAACATATATAATAGAAGATATGCCAAGTGTACAACATATATAATAGAAGATATGCCAAGTGTACAACATGCTTGGCAGAAGATATGCCAAGTGTACAACATGCATGGTAGAAAGATATGCCAAGTGTACAAACATATATAATAGAAGATATGCCAAGTGTACAACATGCATGGCAGAAGATATGCCAAGTGTACAACATGCATGGTAGAAGATATGCCAAGTGTACAACATATATAATAGAAGATATGCCAAGTGTACAACATATATAATAGAAGATATGCCAAGTGTACAACATGCATGGTAGAAGATATGCCAAGTGTACAACATACCTGGTCGTAGATATGCCAGACGTACACGGTTTATACATTTAACACATAAAAATACTAGTCACTTAGTTTATGTTACATGTAACACATATAAAAATGAAAGTTACTTGGCTGATGTTACATAAAACATATATAAAAATAAAAGTCTTCCCGTCGATGTTACATATATCACACATAAAAAAGAAAGTCACTCAGCTGATGTAATTTTGTTCCTCGGTTATCTCGGCATGTATGTTACAAGGCTTTGTTCTAAAGAGAAGTCCCGTGTTTTCAAGCTAATTACCATGTTTGGTAGCTTTTAAATGTAGGTCTATTACATGTGTATATTTCAGCTTGAACGATGATTCTAATTATTTTACTCTATGTTGTGTGACATCTGCAGTAAATACCTGACGAGATGCAACGAAATGTGCCAGGCAATAAACCGTACTATATATGGTTTTTGTCTTCGTTATTCAAATATTACTTTGTTGTTGTTGTTTTTTTCTTATATTTTCTAATGAATGTTTTTTTAGGCGCAAAGTCCATTCTTTTGCAACATCAAATGTGTTCTTGTAAAGCTGACTGACTTCCTTTCTTTGTTGTTTTAGTCACTGCCTATTGCGCAGCTTTATTATAGTTCAACCTATTTTATATTATGGTCATTATTATAGATCAACCCATTTTATATTATGTTCAATCATTTTTTTTTTGCGCTTGCTAGCTATAAACTCAAGCATGGTCCATCACGTGATATTACTTATAGTGCACTGGACTGATTTTCGCGTGTGGATTAGCTTTACCTATTACCATTTTCCCTCGCCATCAGGCGAACCCTCTCCGACTTCAGAGGTACTTGTAATTTACTATCCAAGTCAAGTACGAGGAGTGAACATTTTAGTCCAACTGACTAGTATAGGGTTTGAACCCGCTACCTCAGCATTAGCACACCGGATGTTTACGAACAATTGGGTTATGCTCACCTCCGGTTCATTCTGTTGGCAGTCGAGATCAAATTGATCTCTGCGACGCCTCACGGCAAAAGCATTGGGACAACGGAAGAAAGAAGGAGATAACACTGGCTTTCTTTGATGTGCGTGTCGCTTGTGCACTGCCAGTGATTCACAACCTCACAGAAGACTTGGTAAAACAACTGTAGCATAAGCCACTGGTTACTTTGCCAGATTGATACCTCTCTTAACCAAACTGGGGCTTTCAGTTCATCAATTCGCTGTCCATTTCGATCTCAAATGAACTGTTTTAGCGTGGGCGTTCGACCGCATTAATAGGGATTTGGCAGTCGGAGTTTTCTAGACAGCATGGCTCAAACTGGCAATTGTTGGACATCTTTTCTTGTGGCTTTCTTGGCACCAAAATACTTTGCAAAGGCAAAGAAAGAGACAAATTATGTTCTTTGGTCACATAGTGAGATGATAGGCTTTGAAGAACATCGTGGAGGACGGGATGGTAGCGGTAAAAGAAGCAGTGGCAGTCTGAGAGAAATGATGCTGGATCATTAAAGACAGTGACATGGAGGAATATCATTGATATTATAGTTTGAGCCAGAATACCATGGACCGAGATCTGATCAAGGCATAAACGTCTATATATTTGACAAGGTATGATGATGATGATGATGATGATGATGATGATGATTACGATGGAGACTGGACGAGAACTATATTTCTCATCATCGTGTGTCATGCCATCATGTTTCGCCATCTCACAAGATCACCACAGTCGTGGATCAGCTCAGTGTTCTTGTCTCGACCATGCCACTTGGCCAAGCCATCCAGATATTTACTTCTCTGCCTTCTCCTTGTTCTTTTTCCCTCAATCCTGCCATTTGCCACTATGTCTCTAGTTTATTTCTTCTCAACACATGTCCAAAACATGTTGACAGTATACTTTCTCTAATTAGTTTACGGTTTCTAACGCAAAAGCTATGACATTACTGGAGATAATGGTGCTGCATGGAATGACCAGGGGATATAGCCGACCCTCGGGATTTCAAGGAAAGGTCAGGCGGACACATAATCAGATTACTACTGGTATCATTAGTATTGGGACTCTTCGCTGGCTATGACAGATGAGGACGGGTCACGTGTGAGAATGTTACGAGTGCTGTGGTGCATGTCCTCAGATATCTATTCTTTACCCTTTACCTTCACTAGCTATCACTCAATAGCCATGCAATGCAATTCTTACTTTTAATGCATCAGCTATTACCCATAATTCTATTTTTTGCAACGTCAAACCATAAAAGATATTGTTGTATGTACTGTATGGCCCCTGAACCCGGGCGCGTTCTCGCGTGCATGTAAACTTAAATGAACTTTTACTCGAACTCATGCACCGCTCCTGATGATCCCACATAGACTGTGGTTCTGGTGAGAATAACCGCAAAGAACCCTGAGACAAATAGGAACGTTATGTCTCAATTATTGGAACCGTCCTAGCGTTTGATCTCTTCGAAGTTACTCTCGCACGCGCTCGGAAACGTATCATTACTGTGTTTGAACACACGGAATTCCAGTGAGGTGAAAACTATGATTAGAACTGGATTCTGATCATAGTCATTCCTGTATGTTTGATGTTGGTGTGTTGTCGTGCGCTGTCCGCAGATACCGTTAGCTATGGATTCGGGACATATGGTGTCAGAATACAGCAGGTGCGTTCCTTTAAGAGCCGTGTCGAGTGGCGTGGAGGAGAATGGAGGTTACTCTTCGCCGCAACAACAGGTCTTAAATGGGTAATTGGAGTCACATGATGGCTCTGACGTTGTCAATATGAAATGCTGTGTGATTGTTTGTACGCAGAAAATGTAAGCATATGTATATATACACCTGGCGTACTTGATAACAACGCTCGCTCTTAAACTTCCGATGTGCTGATGCCGAGGCATCAGGTTCAGCCTTTATACCAGTCTATGGGTACTAATATGTTGACATCTCTCGTCTTTGACTTGAGGGAGTAAATAACAACCACCTCACAAGTGGATTGACCTAGTGTCGAGGGACACTGGTAATAGGCATGTAAACATCAGACCACTGCACTGCCCAGTAGTGGTGACTACTACCAGCGGTAATAGGCCTACATGTATGGACTACGCTAGAGTTCAAAGCAAGCTAACACCCACAAACTGCACGCACTCACACACACGTGTGTGTGTGTGAGTGCGTGCGTGCGTGTGTGCGTGCGTATGTGCGTGCGTTCTTTCGTTGAAAGTAAAATGTTCTGGAGATCACAGACAGTACAGAAATGTTGTGATTGATTGCGACGTCGTGCAAAAGGGCATGGCAGGTCAGCATGATCGAATGGTTACGAGCACTCGTTCTTAAACGTCCGGTTTGCTGATACAGAGATAGCGGATTCAAACCCTACACTGGTCAGTTGGACTAAAATATTGACTTCTCGTCCTGGACTTGGGCACGAACGAACGAACGAACAGACATTATTTTCAAAGTGTTAAGAATTGAGCACGCAGGGCCGTCATACATTCTGACCTTCCATCAGTCTCTTTCATACATTATTTCATCCACACATCATTCAAGGCTAACCGAGAACAACAACAATATAAAATATATGCATTATAAAGGCATGGAGAAAATGCAAATAGCAATACTACATGACGTAAATTACAAGTACCTCAGAAGTCAGAGTGGGTTGGCCTGATGGCAGGGGATACTGGTAATATTGAACGCTAATTGATACACACAAATCAGTCCAGTGCACCAGAAGTAGTTACAAGTGTGCGGACACCGCTTGACATCAACGCACACACACACACATACACACCCACACACACACACACACATACACACCCACACACACACACCCACACACACACACCCACACACACACCCACACACACACCCACACACACACACCCACACACACACACCCACACACACACACACACACACACACACACAAAATAATAATACTTGGAGATTTCACAGCACACATTGGTTAGAGAAGAACTGATAATAATACTTGGAGATTTCACAGCACACATTGGTTAGAGAAGAACTGATAATAATACTTGGAGATTTCACAGCACACATTGGTTAGAGAAGAACTGATAATAATACTTGGAGATTTCACAGCACACATTGGTTAGAGAAGAACTGATAATAATACTTGGGAGATTTCACAGCACACATTGGTTAGAGAAGAACTGAAAATAATACTTGGAGATTTCACAGCACACATTGGTTAGAGAAGAATTGAAAATAATACTTGGAGATTTCACAGCACACATTGGTTAGAGAAGAACTGAAAATATACTTGGAGATTTCACAGCACACATTGGTTAGAGAAGAACTGAAAATAATACTTGGAGATTTCACAGCACACATTGGTTAGAGAAGAACTGATAATAATACTTGGAGATTTCACAGCACACATTGGTTAGAGAAGAACTGAAAATAATACTTGGAGATTTCACAGCACACATTGGTTAGAGAAGAACTGAAAATAATACTTGGAGATTTCACAGCACACATTGGTTAGAGAAGAACTGATAATAATACTTGGAGATTTCACAGCACACATTGGTTAGAGAAGAACTGATAATAATACTTGGAGATTTCACAGCACACATTGGTTAGAGAAGAACTGAAAATAATACTTGGAGATTTCACAGCACACATTGGTTAGAGAAGAACTGATAATAATACTTGGAGATTTCACAGCACACATTGGTTAGAGAAGAACTGATAATAACACTTGGAGATTTCACAGCACACATTGGTTAGAGAAGAACTGATAATAACACTTGGAGATTTCACAGCACACATTGGTTAGAGAAGAACTGATAATAACACTTGGAGATTTCACAGCACACATTGGTTAGAGAAGAACTGATAATAATACTTGGAGATTTCACAGCACACATTGGTTAGAGAAGAACTGATAATAATACTTGGAGATTTCACAGCACACATTGGTTAGAGAAGAACTGATAATAACACTTGGAGATTTCACAGCACACATTGGTTAGAGAAGAACTGATAATAACACTTGGAGATTTCACAGCACACATTGGTTAGAGAAGAACTGATAATAACACTTGGAGAATTCACAGCACACATTGGTTAGAGAAGAACTGATAATAATACTTGGAGATTTCACAGCACACATTGGTTAGAGAAGAACTGATAATAATACTTGGAGATTTCACAGCACACATTGGTTAGAGAAGAACTGAAAATAATACTTGGAGATTTCACAGCACACACTGGTTAGAGAAGAACTGAAAATAATACTTGGAGATTTCACAGCACACACTGGTTAGAGAAGAACTGATAATAATACTTGGAGATTTCACAGCACACATTGGTTAGAGAAGAACTGAAAATAATACTTGGAGATTTCACAGCACACATTGGTTAGAGAAGAACTGATAATAATACTTGGAGATTTCACAGCACACATTGGTTAGAGAAGAACTGATAATAATACTTGGAGATTTCACAGCACACATTGGTTAGAGAAGAACTGATAATAATACTTGGAGATTTCACAGCACACATTGGTTAGAGAAGAACTGATAATAATACTTGGAGATTTCACAGCACACATTGGTTAGAGAAGAACTGATAATAATACTTGGAGATTTCACAGCACACATTGGTTAGAGAAGAACTGAAAATAATACTTGGAGATTTCACAGCACACATTGGTTAGAGAAGAACTGATAATAATACTTGGAGATTTCACAGCACACATTGGTTAGAGAAGAACTGATAATAATACTTGGAGATTTCACAGCACACATTGGTTAGAGAAGAACTGATAATAATACTTGGAGATTTCACAGCACACATTGGTTAGAGAAGAACTGATAATAATACTTGGAGATTTCACAGCACACATTGGTTAGAGAAGAACTGATAATAATACTTGGAGATTTCACAGCACACATTGGTTAGAGAAGAACTGATAATAATACTTGGAGATTTCACAGCACACATTGGTTAGAGAAGAACTGAAAATAATACTTGGAGATTTCACAGCACACATTGGTTAGAGAAGAACTGAAAATTATACTTGGAGATTTCACAGCACACATTGGTTAGAGAAGAACTGAAATAATACTTGGAGATTTCACAGCACACATTGGTTAGAGAAGAACTGAAAATAATACTTGGAGATTTCACAGCACACATTGGTTAGAGAAGAACTGATAATAATACTTGGAGATTTCACAGCACACATTGGTTAGAGAAGAACTGAAAATAATACTTGGAGATTTCACAGCACACATTGGTTAGAGAAGAACTGAAAATAATACTTGGAGATTTCACAGCACACATTGGTTAGAGAAGAACTGAAAATATAATACTTGGAGATTTCACAGCACACATTGGTTAGAGAAGAACTGATAATAATAATGGAGATTTCACAGCACACATTGGTTAAGAAGAACTGAAAATAATACTTGGAGATTTTCACAGCACACATTGGTTAGAGAAGAACTGATAATAATACTTGGAGATTTCCACAGCACACATTGGTTAGAGAAGAAACTGATAATACACTATGGAGATTTCACAGCATCACATTGGTTAGAGAAGAACTGATACATAACACTTGGAGATTTCACAGCACACATTGGTTAGAGAAGAACTGGATAATAACACTTGGAGATTTCACAGCACACATTGGTTAGAGAAGAACTGATAATAACACTTGGAGATTTCACAGCACACATTGTTAGAGAAGAACTGATAATAACACTTGGAGATTTCACAGCACACATTGGTTAGAGAAGAACTGAAAATAATACTATGGAGATTCACAGCACACATTGGTTAGAGAAGAACTGAAAATAACACTTGGAGATTTCACAGCACACATTGGTTAGAGAAGAACTGATAATAATACTTGGAGATTTCACAGCACACATTGGTTAGAGAAGAACTGAAAATAATACTTGGAGATTTCACAGCACACATTGGTTAGAGAAGAACTGAAAATAATACTTGGAGATTTCACAGCACACATTGGTTAGAGAAGAACTGATAATAATACTTGGAGATTTCACAGCACACATTGGTTAGAGAAGAACTGAAAATAATACTTGGAGATTTCACAGCACACATTGGTTAGAGAAGAACTGAAAATAATACTTGGAGATTTCACAAGCACACATTGGTTAGAGAAGAACTGATAATAATACTTGGAGATTTCACAGCACACATTGGTTAGAGAAGAACTGAAAATAGTACTTGGAGATTTCACAGCACACACTGGTTAGAGAAGAACTGAAAATAGTACTTGGAGATTTCACAGCACACACTGGTTAGAGAAGAACTGATAATAATACTTGGAGATTTCACAGCACACACTGGTTAGAGAAGAACTGAAAATAATACTTGGAGATTTCACAGCACACACTGGTTAGAGAAGAACTGAAAATAATACTTGGAGATTTCACAGCACACACTGGTTAGAGAAGAACTGAAAATAATACTTGGAGATTTCACAGCACACACTGGTTAGAGAAGAACTGAAAATAATACTTGGAGATTTCACAGCACACACTGGTTAGAGAAGAACTGAAAATAATACTTGTGAGATTTCACAGCACACATTGGTTAGAGAAGAACTGAAAATAATACTTGGAGATTTCACAGCACACATTGGTTAGAGAAGAACTGAAAATAATACTTGGAGATTTCACAGCACACATTGGTTAGAGAAGAACTGATAATAATACTTGGAGATTTCACAGCACACATTGGTTAGAGAAGAACTGATAATAATACTTGGAGATTTCACAGCACACATTGGTTAGAGAAGAACTGATAATAATACTTGGAGATTTCACAGCACACATTGGTTAGAGAAGAACTGATAATAATACTTGGAGATTTCACAGCACACATTGGTTAGAGAAGAACTGATAATAATACTTGGAGATTTCACAGCACACATTGGTTAGAGAAGAACTGATAATAATACTTGGAGATTTCACAGCACACATTGGTTAGAGAAGAACTGATAATAATACTTGGAGATTTCACAGCACACATTGGTTAGAGAAGAACTGAAAATAATACTTGGAGATTTCACAGCACACATTGGTTAGAGAAGAACTGAAAATAATACTTGGAGATTTCACAGCACACATTGGTTAGAGAAGAACTGATAATAATACTTGGAGATTTCACAGCACACATTGGTTAGAGAAGAACTGATAATAATACTTGGAGATTTCACAGCACACATTGGTTAGAGAAGAACTGATAATAATACTTGGAGATTTTCACAGCACACATTGGTTAGAGAAGAACTGAAAATAATACTTGGAGATTTCACAGCACACATTGGTTAGAGAAGAACTGAAAATAATACTTGGAGATTTCACAGCACACATTGGTTAGAGAAGAACTGAAAATAATACTTGGAGATTTCACAGCACACATTGGTTAGAGAAGAACTGAAAATTATACTTGGAGATTTCACAGCACACATTGGTTAGAGAAGAACTGAAAATAATACTTGGAGATTTCACAGCACACATTGGTTAGAGAAGAACTGAAAATAATACTTGGAGATTTCACAGCACACATTGGTTAGAGAAGAACTGATAATAATACTTGGAGATTTCACAGCACACATTGGTTAGAGAAGAACTGAAAATAATACTTGGAGATTTCACAGCACACATTGGTTAGAGAAGAACTGAAAATAATACTTGGAGATTTCACAGCACACATTGGTTAGAGAAAAACTGAAAATGTGGTCGGTGAACATGACTAATCAGTCAGAGACATTTCACAAAACCCTTTAGAGTGGGCACAAATAAATTGCACGTAGATTGGAAACACCTGGTTTAAACAATCTAAGATACGAATGTTCACACGGGGAAACCTGATAAGAAAACATTCAATCAAATCGACTATATATTGTTTAATAGAAGGTTTAGAAATACATTGACAAATATGAAGACAATGACTGAAGCACAATGTAATATTGATCATGTGCCACTTCGTGGATAAATGCAAGTAAGATTGAAAAGCGAAACACATGAGGTTAAGAAAAGTAGTTTTAACAAAGGTAATCTTAGATCAGATAAAGAAATTCAATTACGATTTGGAGAGATTGTGACAAACAGGCACAACGTGATACTTAAAAACAAAGCATGATTGAACAATGGGAAATGCTGAAAAAGTCCACCTACGAAACAATTAACAATATATTGCCGGAAAGTAGATAGATGGCTCAGGAGAAATTGGAAAGGTGAAGGGAAAATATACAGAAGGCTCAGGAGAAATGGGAAAGGTGAAGGGAAAGTAGACAGAAGGCTCAGGAGAATTTGGAAAGGTGAAGGGAAAGTAGACAGAAGGCTCAGGAGAAATGGGGAAGGTTAAGAGAAAGTAGACAGAAGGTTTGGGAGAAATCGGGAAAGTGAAGGGAAAGTGGACAGAAGACTCGGGAGAAATGGGGAAGGTGAAGGGAAAGTTGACATGAGATTCAGGAGAAATTGTAAATATGAAGGGAAAGTAGACAGAAGGCTCAGGAGAAATGGAGAAGCTGAAAGGAAAGTAGACAGAAGGCTCAGGGGAAATGGAGAAGGTGAAAGGGAAGTTGACAGAAGGTTCGGGGGAAATTAGGAAGGTGAAGGGAAAGTAGACAAAAGGCTCAGGAGAAATGGGGAAGGTTAAGGGAAAAGAGAAATAAGACTTAGGAGAAATTGGGAAGGTGAAGGGAAAGTAGACAGAAGACTCAGGAGAAATGGGAAAGGTAAATGTAGTCCCATAGCATATTCTGTCGTTGGGGTGTAAAGTGTTAGATTGTCACATATTCTAGGTCGTGATATAATCAGGTAGGGTGGCCAGTTTCCTTCTTCGTCACTTTTCCCTCCATGGCGGTTCCCGTAAAATTAGGAAAATTGGTATCCATTTGATAAGAATGGTTCTACACCTGGGCCCTCTTGCTGGATTCAATCATTCTGCCTCTGCTGGGGATTAAACCCAAACCAACTGGCTTGACAGGCAAGCGTACAAACCACTATAGTGAGATGACTGAACACATCTTAAACTGAATGAACACAGGAAAACAAAGTAGGCATATTAGTTGTACAGTATATCATTTACAGGACGTTGCAGTCAACCTCAACATTTTTAGCTGTTCGTATTTTCTTGAAAAAGTGTACACATACAGTAGTTTGCTATTGCTCTATGAAAGACCTGCACTCATACAATTGTATGCAAACCAGAGCAAGGTAGTCTGCTGAAGAATATGACCAAGGGGGGCTGCGTGGTCTCGAGGTATGGTGTCCGCCTCGAGTGCTGGAGGTCCCGGGTTCATGCCCCGGTGAGGACCGAGATTTTTTCACGTGGACTTCTAGTAATAAAATTTCCCCTGGTCTCTGGGTAGTGAGATCGGGCGCCCGTGTGTATTGTTGCGCCCGTAAAAGATCCCTTGGCAGTTGGAAATCGAAAAAGAGTAGCCTAACGGCGCTTCCCAGGCAAAATTTCGAGTTAAAAATCTACCCACAGTATTTCAGGATCTTCGCCGATGCAACGGAGTTCGTGCATTGAGCTGAGTTTCTCCAGACTCAGGTTTGAGTTAGGAGGAAAACGGAGCACTTATGGGTTAGACCGTGTGCCGTGATGTTGATCCAACGACTAAACGACTAGAATAAGACCAGACAAATAAAACCAAAATGTAAAAGTCGCTTAAAAGTCGACAGGGTCGACTTCATTGCACCGGGTGATTATCCCATATGGCTCAGTTTCTTTCCGCAGTGCTAAAGCGCCGCACAAAGCACGTCGCTCCAGCGACGACCTTCAGGAGTCTCTGAAAAAAATGTACTCGTGAACCGAAGTACGTGGCCCGGAATCGGACCCACAACCTTCGGAGCCCGAATCAGATACTTCGCCATGGAGACTCTCCATCGTTGGGTAACAACAGTCAGAGATCAGTGGGAGCGGCGGTAGCTCAGTAGCCAACGTGCTGGTCGGCCTGTAGCCATGGGTTCCATGCTCACCTAAGCGGATTTATAAACATAACCAGAGCTGGTGGGTCGACCCAGCCTACAATGGGTCGCAGGAAATATTCGTAGGAAGTAATGGTGGCGTGAAATATTGCCCACATCATATTTAGGGTGCCCACTGGTCTATACTTAGATGGATAGGACATGTTAGAAGGATGGATGATGGAAGAATACAAAAGGACATCTTTTTTTTATGAATTACAGATGGGTAGGAGATCTCAGGGTCGGCCTCTACTACGATACAAAGATGTGTGTAAGCGGGACATGATTGATACAGGCATTGATAATGCACATTGGGAGCAAGTCGACGCTGAACGTTTTGCATGGAGAGCAAATATAAGAAATGGAATAAAGACAAAGGAGAAAATGATTGCATATAGATCACACACTGAGCGAGTGAGACATAAGATGGTGCGTGATGGTGAAAATGACCATGTGTTCACATGCATCCATTGTGGACTAACTTTTAAAGTGCGAATTGTTCTGATCAGTCATATTCGCTACCGCCATGGGTTGTAGTTATTATGCCTTTTTTATAGAACAATGTAACAAACTATTGTCTGACAAGACGGCAGGGTGTCAATGGAATGGGTGCTTGGTCTATACAAATAATAGGCTTTTTTAACTCAGAGATTTAAAATTGTTTAAAAGAGAAGATGATCGTCTTCATTGCGTCGGGGTTTTATCCCAGTTGGCTCGGTTCCTTTTCGCAGGGCGATATGTCGAAATCCTCGGGCATAGCACGAACTCCGTAGCTCCAGCTACGACCCTCGGGACTCTCTGTGAAAATTGAACTGGTGAACCATATGAAGTAATCTGGAATCAAACCTACAACCTTCAGAGCGCTAGGCTGGAAGCTCAACCACTTGGCCACAGAGACTGCCTAAACTAAGAGATAAATACATCAAGACAATGTAAAGCTGGTCAGACAGCAGCGCAACACAATTTAATAACATCTGTTACATAAACAAAAGTTATGCATGGACAAACCAGTGGTTTGACATGCTGGAAAAATAAGGTAAATCACATGATATTTCAAATGAAATACAATTGAGTTGAGTTGAGTTGAGTTGAGTTAAGAACCGACATCACTGCACTCAGAACATTCCCATACGTGCTCAGTCCCCTCGTTCAACAGCCAGCGAAGAGTCATACTACTACATAGTTCCCACCGCATATCTGATTAAACGTTCTCCTGGTCCTTCCCTCTCATGTTATGAGATTCTTCCACAACCCCTGCCGATCCCCCGAAATCTCATTCCTTCCACATATGGGTTCTTAATTTGTCCCTCCACCTTCTCCACCTGGTCCCACAAGCGCACGACCACCTCCCCCTTGTCCATAGGCACGATATCACCCAGAGGTGCATTCCCTGCTAGTCATTCCCCCGTACACCCGCATGGCCAGGGTAAAATATCCATACAATTCCTCACAATCTGTGACCTCTGAAGCGATGAGAGCCATTCCACACGAAATCTTTCCTGTATTTGTAAATCAAATACAGGAAAGGTATTAATGAACGAACATGCTATAATACACAGGTGGAGTGAATACATAAGAGAGTTGTATGAAGGATAACGAGCAGAATTAAAGGAAGAAAGTAAATTAGAAGGTCCACATATATTAAATATAGAAAGGAAAAACGGCTGGTCCAGAGGAAACTAAGGTCGGGGAATTGGTATTCCAGGGATAATACATAATACAAATATGAAGTACATTATGAAAGATATTTACAAACGGGGATACATACCTAGTTTTTTTTTTCATATCCTTTACAGGACATCGCTGTCAACATCAGCATCTTTCAGCTGTATGTTGATTTCTTGGCAAGATTACGCACAGTAGTTTGCCATTGCTTTCTGAGC
The DNA here is from genome assembly GCA_014155875.1 of Cepaea nemoralis. Taxonomy (NCBI): domain Eukaryota; kingdom Metazoa; phylum Mollusca; class Gastropoda; order Stylommatophora; family Helicidae; genus Cepaea; species Cepaea nemoralis. Next base: position 266,365 of record JACEFZ010018250.1, on the reverse strand, counting down.
GGCCGGCTCATTATCCCGCAAGTCACGAGCGCGGGTCGAACCACATACCTAGTGATATGCTGAAATCTGTATTTATAGTTTCATCCAAAAGAATAGGAGCGATTGAAGAAGAATTTCGCAAAATGAACTTCATTTACCAAGTCACCAAACTTTAATCAGACTTTAATTAATAGAGAAAGAACGAAAATAAAGGTAAAGATCAGCGAAGAACTGTATGGGCTTGTAGCTGTTTTTTTATAACTCAAGGATAGTCCATACAAATATTTACCTATTACCAATGTCCCTCGCCATCAGGCGAACCCACTTCGTCTTACATGCTTTACTTGTAATTTAGGTTCCCAAGTCAAGGACGAGAAGTCAACATTTTTGTTCAACTGACTGGTGTAGGGGTGAAACCCGCTATTTCGGCATCAGCACACCGGATGTTTACCTACGAGCGCTCTGATCCATTTCTGCCGTGCTGATCTCTGTACGGGCTAGTGAAAGGAAAGGAACAAATAAGACAATGTTACATTTCGAACACTAATGGAGGAGTGAACAGAGACACAGACAGAGCAATACTTGTGCTTGATAGATTACACACAGGCAAGTAAACAATGATGGCATTGTAAAAATATCGAAGGATATTCAAATTGATGTGAATTATCCCAGAATAACTAAACTTATTTACTGAGGGAGGAGGGTGGGGGTGGGGAAGCAATTAAAATAGGAAATAACAGGTGCAATTATGAACAAGTAAAGCTATGCGTAAGGCGAGGATGCGTTCTGTCACTCCCAATGAGGAAATAATAATGAGTGTGATCAAAAATAGACCAGGAAGGAGAGCTAGGGGTTATAATAGACACAATCTGCGTGATGCAGATGACGCGGTTTTATTGCTGAGGTCTGCAACAAATGTGGGACATCTAATTACAAGAGAGTGCAAAACAGATTTTCTTTCACACAAAAAAATTATTATTATATTACAGAAAAAGATAAAACCAAAAATTAATATTACAATAGAAGGAAAGTGCTTAATGAAATCAATACATTCAAATAGAAAGTCGGGTATTAGGAGCTGAGTGGTCTCGAGGTATGGTGTCCGCCTCGAGTGCTGGAGGCCCCTGTTCAAGCACCGATGAGGGTCGAGATTTTTAACGTGGAATTCTAGTAATACAAATTTTCTCTGGTCTCTGGGTTGTGAGATCGTACGCCAGTGTGTATTATTGCGCACGTAAAAATTCCCTTGGTAGTTGGAAATAGAAAAAGAGTAGCCTAACGGCGCTGCCCGGGCAACATTTCGAGTTAAAAATCTATCCAAAGTATTTCAGGATCCTCGCCTGTGCTAAGGAGTTCGTGCACTGAGCTGAGTTTTTCTGGACTCAAACTTGAGTTAGGAGTAGAACGGAGCACTTATGGGATACATCCGTGTACCGTGATGTTGATCTGTCGACTAAACTATAGATATGACTGAGCTACCGTATGACAGTAGACGGTAGTATCTGATTTCTGTTAGTGCCGAATGTTAGCTGGCACTCACCAAACCGACACCCCACATCAGGTCAACGGCTTCGGGAGGAGGAGCGCAATTGAGAGAGTGCAAGGCGTATCCTAGTATGAGGAAATGCAACCTAAAGACTAAATGGCATGGCAGGGCAGATCAGGCTCCAAGCCTTGATAGGCAACTGGTCTAGGATGGAAGCTCTGACAAGCGGATAGTTAAAGCATTGCTTTGCTGATGAGCTTCTGCAGCTTGTCTTGTTCTAGACCAGTGGTTCTCAACCGGTGGGGAATTCCCCCCCCCCCCCCAGGGGGGAATTTAAGGGTTTCCAGGGGAGGATTGAAGACCATTTCAAGATAGCGTTAATACAAGAACCGATTACTTGATATTGTTTTTCCCTTCATACTTTACAGTTATGTACGTCTCATCCTTCTAAAATTCATTTTATAAGGTAAGTAGACCCACAAATAATGTTTTATATGGATGTCTAGACTTGTTTTAGTATATACTATTAAATTTACCTTCCATTTTTACGTATACTGTGTAGGGGTGGGGGATTTTTATATAGGAAATATGAAAAGGGGGGGGGGGATGACGTTCTGAAAATACGGTGAAAGGGGGCACGGACCAAAAAAGGTCGAGAACCACTGTGTTACCTTTCCTCTGGAGTAAACCAGACAGGCCGAGAGAGGGGTCTTGTTGCATGGACAACACATGGTCTTTAAAGTCAGTGGAGGCTTCGTGCTATTTCTTTTTTTCATATCCTTTACAGGACATCGCTGTCAACACCAGCATCTTTCAGCTGTATGTTGATTTCTTGGCAAGACTACGCTCAGTAGTTTGCCATTGCTTTCTGAGCGGCCGGCTCACATACCCCGTAAGTTACCGATGCGATTCGAACCACTGCTGATTTTCACCGTCATCACGTTACCGACGAGAGTATACGAGATTACGGAGAAAAGTTATAACCTCTAAGCCACTTCGTGCTATAGAAAGGTATAATACCATTTTACAAACTATCGTCTATTAAGACAGCAAGGTGCTACTCATCAAATTAAATTTTGGAGGGAATTTTCACTTTCCTCTACAGTGTGTCTTTTAACATGAAACTCTACAGAGTATTTTGTACATGAAACTGTACAGTGTATCTTTTAACATGGAATGCTACAATGTATCTTTACACACGGAACTCTACAGTGTATCTTTTAACATGGAACTATACCGTGTATCGTTTAATATGGAACGCTACAGTGTATCTTTTAACATGGAACGCTACAGTGTATCTTTTAACATGGAACGCTACAGTGTATCTTTTAACATGGAACGCTACAGTGTATCTTTAAACATAGAACGCTACATAATATCTTTTAACATGGAAATCTACCATGTATCTTTTAACATGGAATTCTAGAATGTATCTTTTAACATGGAACTCTACTGTGAATCTTTTAACATGGAACGCTACATAGTATCTTTTAACATGGAACTAAAAATGTATCTTTTAACATGGAACTATACCGTGTATCTTTTAATATGGAACTCTGCGGCTTGTCTTTTAACATGGAACTCTAGAATGTATCTTTTAACCCTGAACTCTACAGTGTAGCTTTTAACATGGAACTGTACCGTGTATCCTTTAACATGGAACTGTACAGTGTAACTTTTAACATATATATATATACACTAGCTGACCCGGCCCGGCTTCGCCCAGCTCCTAGTGGGGAGCATCTCATTTAATTCATATAAGTAGTCATATAAGTTCTCGTTCCCGTTACCGACTGTCTGTCTGTCTGTCTGTCTGTCTGTCTGTCTGTCTGTCTGTCTGTCTGTCTGTCTGTCTGTCTGTCTGTCTGTCTGTCTGTCTTTCTGTCTGTCTGTCTGTCTGTCTGACCCGGCCCGGCATCGCCCAACTCCTGGTGTGGAGCATCTCATTTAATTCATATAAGTAGTCATATAAGCTTCCGTTCCCGTTCCCGACTATCTATCCGTCTGTCTATATGTCTGTCTGTCTGTCTGTCTGTCTGATCCGGCCCGGCTTCGCCCAGCCCCTAATGGTGAGCATCTCATTTAATTCATATAAGTAGTCATATAAGATCCCGTTCCCGACTGTCTGTCTGTCTGTCTGTCTGTCTGTCTGTCTGTCCGTCAGTCCCTCCCTCTCTGTCTGTCTGTCTGTCTGCCTGTCTATCATCATTTATTGGTTGCAGTTAGAACAACCTTAGATAAACGAAGACCAACTTACAAAAAGCATTAGAAAGAGCACTTGAAATATCTTTACATCTTTCCCAACAATTAACTTGGGTAAATGGAGCGGCGGCAGCAGCATCAGCAGAAGAAGAAAAAGGAGGAGTAGGAGCTGGGAGGAGGAAGAGGGAGGTGGAGGAGGGAGGAGTAGGAGGGAGGAAGAGATAGGCGGAGAGAGGAGGAGGAGGGAAGAGGAGGGAGGAGGAAGGAGGAGGAGGAGTAGGGAGGAATAGGAGGGAGGAGGAGGGATTAGGAGGAGGAGAGAGGAGGAGGAGGTAGGAGGAGGGAGGAGGAGGGAGGAGGAGGAAGGAGGAGGAGGGAAGAGGAGGGAGGAGGAAGGAGGAGGAGGAGTAGGGAGGAATAGGAGGGAGGAGGAGGGATTAGGAGGAGGAGAGAGGAGGAGGAGGTAGGAGAAGGGAGGAGGAGGAAGGAGGAAGGATGAGGAGGCAGGAGGAGGAGGCAGGAGGAGCGAGGAGGAGGAGGAGGGTAGGAGGAGGAAGAGGGTAGGAGGAGGAAGAGGGAGGAGGGAGGAGGAAGAGGGAGGAGGACGGAGAAGGAGGAGAAGGGAGAAGGAGGGAGGAGAAGAACGCAGGGGGAGGAGGAGGAGGGAGGAGGAGGGAGATGGAGGAGGAGGGAGGAGAGAGGAGGAGGAGGGAGGAGGCGTAGGGAGGAGGTGGAGGGAGGAGGAGGAGGGAGGAGGAAGAGGGAGAAGGATGAGGGAGGAGAAGGAGGGGAAGGATGAGGAGAGAGGAGGAGGAAGAGGAAGGAGGAGGAGGGAGGAGAGAGGAGGAGGGGGAGGAGGTAGGAGGAGGAGGGATGAGGGGGAGGACGTAGGAGGAGGTGGGAGGAGGAGGGAGTAGGAGGAGAGAGTAGGAGGAGAGAGGAGGAGAAGGGAGGATGAAGGAAGAGGGGTGATTAGGATAAGGGAGGAGGAGGGAGGAGGAAGAGGGAGGAGGGAGGAGGAGGAGGGAGGAGGAGGAAGAGGGAGGAGGAGAAGGGATATGGAGGGAGGAGGAGGGAGGAGGTTAGAGGGAGGAGGAGGGAGGAGGAGAGAGGAGGAGAAGGGAGGAGGAGGGATGAGGAGGATGGAGGAGGAGTGGGAGGAGGAGGGAGGAGGAGGGGTAGGAGGAGGAGGAGGAAGAGGAGGAGAAGGGGGAGGAGGGAGGAGGAGGTAGAAGGAGGGAGGAGGAGGGAGGAGGAGGAAGGAGGAGGAAGGAGGAGGAGGGAAGAGGAGGGAGGAGGAAGGAGGAGGAGGAGTAGGGAGGAATAGGAGGGAGGAGGAGGGATTAGTAGGAGGAGAGAGGAGGAGGAGGTAGGAGAAGGGAGGAGGAGGGAGGAGGAAGGATGAGGAGGCAGGAGGAGGAGGCAGGAGGAGCGAGGAGGAGGAGGAGGATGGTAGGAGGAAGAAGAGGGTAGGAGGAGGAAGAGGGAGGAGGGAGGAGGAAGGAGAAGGAGGAGGAGGAAGAAGGAGGGAGGAGAAGAACGCAGGGGGAGGAGGAGGAGGGAGATGGAGGAGGGAGGAGGAGGAGAGAGGAGGAGGAGGGAGGAGGCGGAAGGAGGAGGTGGAGGGGGGAGGAGGAGGAGGAAAATATCTAATTTAATTCATATACGTAGTCATATAAGCTCTCCCGTTCCCGACTGTCTATCTGTCTGTCTGACCCGGCCCGGCTTCACCCAGTCACTGGTGGGGAACATGTCATTTAATTCATATAAGTAGTCAAATAAGCTTCCGTTCCCGACTATCTGTCTATCTATCTGACCCGGCGTGGTTTCGCCCAGCTCCTGGCGCACAGTAACTTAAAAGAATGTCCTTCCACACACCATTCAATGAAAACTGTAGATAAAGATGGGTTACAATGTTATGCATTATGCATTATTTTTATGAAAACTTTGAAAATTCCTTAAAGATTATATCATTATTTATTATAACTCATATGCCAGAAAATAACTATAGACAAAGAGTTTAACAATAGTGCAAGTAAGTCCAACAATATGACTATAGAGTATATAGAAATGTTATTAAAAGTTATGCCCCTTGAAATAACTTTTCTAGAGTGAAGTCCCCCTGCTATATAGACATTATATAATGAAAATTATAAAAGTAACTTAAAAGAATGTCCTTTCACACACCATCCATTATTTTTAATGAAAACTCTTTCTAATCACCTGCATGACTACAGTAACGTCTTAAGCAAAAAAAGATGAGTTACAATGTTATGCATTGTGCATTATTTTTATGAAAACTTTGAAAATGCCTTACAGATTGTATCATTATTTATTATAACTCATATGCCGGTACATAACTATGGACAAAGAGTTTATAAATCTTTGAAAACGATGCCACAATATGACTATAAGTTATACATAAAAGTTATGCCCCTTGAAATAACCTTTACAGAGTTAGGTCCCTTGAAATATATGAAATTATAATGAAAAATGAAAAATGAAATAATACTGAGTAAGCAGGCGATTTCACACTAAAAAATATCACAGTTGGCAGCTCTGGAATGAAAGGAAGACGTGTAGAAAATTTCATCTCAATCGGATGGGCCGTTCGCGAACAAATAAAGGACATACATACATACATACAGACAGACAGACAGACAGACAGACAGACAGACAGACAGACAGATAGACAGACAGACAGACGGAGATCGCAATTTATATATAAGATATACTAGCTGACACGGCCCGGCTTCGCCCAGACCCTGGTGGGGAGCATCTCATTTAATTCATATAAGTAGTCATATAAGTTCTCGTTCCCGTTCCCGACTGTCTGTCTGTCTGTCTGTCTGTCTGTCTGTCTGTCTGTCTGTCTGTCTGTCTGTCTGACCGACCCGGCCCGACATCGCCCAGCTCCTGGTGTGGAGCATCTAATTTAATTCATATAAATAGTCATATAAGCTCCCATTCCCGTTCCCGACTATCTATCTGTCTGTCTGTCTATCTGTCTGTCTGTCTGTCTGACCCGGCCCGGCTTCGCCCAGCCCCTGATGGGGAGCATCTCATTTAATTCATATAAGTAGTCATATAAGTTCCCGTTCCCGACTGTCTGTCTGTCTGTCTGTCTGTCTGTCTGTCTCTCTCTCTGTCTGTCTGTCCCTCTCTGTCTGTCTGTCTGTCTGTCTGTTTGTCTGTCTAATCATTTATTGGTTGCAGTTAGAACAACCTTAGATAAACGAAGACCAACTTACAAAAAGCATTAGAAAGAGCACTTGAAAGATCTTTACATCTTCCCCCAACAATTAACTTGGGTAAATGGAGCGGCGGCAGCAGCAGCAGCAGAAGAAGAAAAAGGACGAGTAGGAGGAGGGAGGAGGGAGGAGGAAGAGGGAGGTGGAGGAGGGAGGAGGAAGAGGACGGAGGAAGAGATAGGCTGAGAGAGGAGGAGGAAAGAGGAGGGAGGAGGAGTAGGGAGGAATAGGAGAGAGGAGGAGGGATTAGGAGGAGGAGGGAGGAGTAGGAGGGAGGAGGAGGATGGGGGAGGAGGGAGGAGGAGGAAGAGGGAGGAGGAGGGAGGAGCAAGGAGGAGGCAGGAGGAGGGAGAAGGAGGAGGGGAGGAGGAGGAAGAGGGAGGAGGAAGAGGGAGGAGGAGGGAGAAGGAGAGGGAGGAGGAGAACGCAGGAGGAGTAGGGGAGGAGGAGGGAGGAGGAGGAGGGAGAGGGAGGAGGCGGGAGAGGGAGGAGGAGGGAGGAGGAGGAAGAGGGGGAGGAATGTGGAGGGAGGAGGAGGGAGGAGGTAGAGGGAGGAGGAGGGGGAGGAGGGAGGAGGAGAGAGGAGGAGGAAGAGGGAGGAGGAGGGATGAGTAGGAGGGGGGAGGAGAGGGAGGAGGGAGGAGGAGAGGGAGGAGGAGAGGGAGGAGGTGGAGGAGGGAGGAGGAGGAGGGAGAAGGGGAAGGGAGGAGGAGTTGAGTGGAGGAGAAGGGAGGAGGAAGGAAGAGGATTGATTAGGAGGAGGGAGGAGGGCGAGGAGGTAGGAGGAGGATGAAGAGGGAGGAGGAGGGAGGAGGAGGAGGAAGAGGGAGGAGGAGGGAGGAGGAGGAGGAAGAGGAGGGAGAGGGAGGAGGAGGAGTAGGGAGGAATAGGAGGGAGGATGAGGGATTAGGAGGAGGAGAGAGGAGGGAGGAGGAGGAGGTAATTTAAGGAGGTGTGGAGCATCTCATTTAATTCATATAAGTAGTCATATTAGCTCCCGTTCCCGTTACCGACTGTCTGTCTGTCTGTCTGTCTGTCTGTCTGTCTGTCTGTCCCTCCCTCTCTGTCTGTCTGTCTGTCTGCCTGTCTGTCTAATCATTTATTGGTTGCAGTTAGAACAACCTTAGATAAACGAAGACCAACGTACAAAAAGCATTAGAAAGAGCACTTGAAAGATCTTTACATCTTCCCCAACAATTAACTTGGGTAAATGGAGCGGCGGCAGCAGCAGCAGCAGAAGAAGAAAAAGGAGGAGTAGTAGTAGCTGGGAGGAGGAAGAGGGAGGTGGAGGAGGGAGGAGGAGGAGGGAGGAAGAGATAGGCGAAGAGAGGAGGAGGAGGGAAGAGGAGGGAGGAGGAAGGAGGAGGAGAAGTAGGGAGGAATAGGAGGGAGGAGGAAGGATTAGGAGGAGGAGAGAGGAGGGAGGAGGAGGAGGTAGCAGAAGGAGGAGGAGGGAGGAGGAGGGGAGGAGGAGGAGAGAGGAGGAAGGAGGAGGAGGAGAAGAACGCAGGTGGAGGAGTGGGAGGAGGAGGAGGGAGGAGGAGAGGGAGATGGAGGAGGAGGGAGAAGGAGGAGAGAGGAGGAGGAGGGAGGAGGCGGAGGGAGAAGGAGGAGGAGGTAGAAGAGGGAGGAGGAGGAGGGAGGAATAGGGAGGAGGTAGAGGGAGGAGGAGAGAGGATGAGGAGGGAGGAGGAGGGAGGAGGAGGAGGGAGGAGGAGGAGGAGGAGGGAGGAAGAAGGAGGAGGAGGAGGGATGAGTGGAGGACGTAGGAGGAGGAGGAGGGAGTAGGAGGAGAAGGGGGAGGAAGGAAGAGGAGTGATTAGGAGGAGGGAGGAGGGCGAGGAGGTAGGAGGAGGAAGGAGGAGGAAGAGGGAGGAGGGGGATGGAGGAGGGAAAGGGAGAAGGGGAAGAGGAAGAGGGTAGGAGGAGGGGAGAGGAGGAGGAGGAGGATTTTAACGCATATGCCTGTAGATAACTGCAGCGAAAAGGTGGGTCTGTCTATCTATCTTACCCGGCGTGGCTTCGCCCAGCTCCTGGCGGGTAGCGTCTCATTAAATTCATACAACAAAAAGAAGTAACTTAAAAGAATGTCCTTCCACACATCATCCATTATTTTTAATGCAAACTCTTTCTAATCACCTGCATGAGTGTAGATAACTTCTTAAGCATAAAAAGATGAGTGCTACAATGTTATGCATTGTGCATTATTTTTATGAAAACTTTGAAAATGCCTTAAAGATTGTATCATTATTTATTATAACTCATATGCCGGTATATAACTATAGACAAAGAGTTTATAAATCTTTGAAAACGATGCAACAATATGACTATAAGGTATACAGAAAAGTTATTAAAAGTTATGCCCCTTGAAATAACTTTTCTAGAGTTAAGTCCCCTCGCTGTATATAAATTATAATGAAAAATGGAAAATTAAATAATATTAAGTAAGCAGCCGATTTCACACTAAAAAAATATCACAGTTGGCTGCGCGGGAATAAGAGGAAGACGTGTAGAAAATTTCATCTCAATCGGATGGGCCGTTCGCGAATGCATAAAGGACATACAGACATACAGACATACAGACGGAGATTGCCTTTTATATATAAGATACTAGCTGACCCTGCCCGGCTTCGCTTGGTGTGTGACTTTTCTGCAATGATTTTCTCCTTTGACTTTATTCCATTTCTGATATTTGCCCTCCATGCAACACGTTCAGCGGCGACTTGCTCCCAATGTGCATTATCAATGCCTGTATCAATCATGTCCCGCTTACACACATCTTTGTATCGTAGTAGAGGCCGACCCTCATATCATATCAGATCCCTCAAATCATATAAGTAGTCATATAAGATCCCGTTCCCGACTATCTGTCTGACTGTCTGTCTGTCTTGGGTAAATGGAGGAGGGAGGAGGAAGAGGGGGTGGAGGAGGGAAGAGGAGGAAGGAGGAGGTAGGAGACAGGAGGAGTAGGGAGGAATAGGTGGGAGGAGGAGGGGTTAGGAGGAGGAGGGAGGAGTAGGGTGGAGGAGGAGGAGGAGGGAGGAGGAAGAGGGAGGAGGGAGAAGGATGGAGGAGGAGAACGCAGGAGGAGAAGGGAGCAGGAGGAGGAGAGGGAGGAGGAGGGAGAGGGAGGAGGAGGAGAGAGTAGGAGGAGGGAGGAAAAAGAGGGAGGAAGAGGGAGGAGGGAGAAGGAGGAGGAAGAAGGAGGAGAAGGAGGGGGAGGAGGAGGAGGGAAGAGGAGGGGGAGGAGGGAGGAGGAGGAATGTGAAGGGAGGAGGAGGGAGGAGGGAGGAGGTAGAGGGAGGAGGAGGAGGGAGGAGAAGAGAGGAGGAGGGAGGAGAATGAGGGAGGAGGAGGAATGTGAAGGGAGGAGGAGGGAGGAGGTAGAGGGAGGAGGTAGAGGGAGGAGAAGGAAGGAGGAGGGGAGGAGGGAGGAGGAGGAGGAGGGAGGAAGGAGGAGGAGGAGGAAGGAGGAGGGATGAGGAGGAGGAGGGAAGAGGAGGAGGGAGGAGGAGGAAGAGGGAGGAGGAGGAATGTGCAGGGAGGAGGAGGGAGGAGGTAGAGGGAGGAGGAGGAGGGAGGAGGAGGAGTGAGGAGGAGGAGAGGGAGGAGGAGGAAGGATGAGGGGGAGGAGGGAGGAAGAAGGAGGAGGGAGAAGGAATGATGAGGAGGAGGAGAGAGGAGGAGGAAGAGGGAGGAGGAGGAATGTGAAGGGAGGAGGAGGTAGAGGGAGGAGGAGGAGAAGGGAGGAGGAGGAGAGGGAGGAGGAGGAAGGAGGAGGTTGAGGAGGGAGGAGGAGGAGGGAGGAAGAAGGAGGAGGGATAAGGGGGAGGAGGGAGGGGGAGGAGGGGGAGGAGGAGGAGAAGGGAGGAGGAGGGCGAAGGAAGAAGGAAGAGGAGGGCGAGGAGGTAGGAGGAGGGAGGAGGAGGAAGAGGGAGGAGGAGGGAGGAGGAAGAGAGTGGAGGAGAGAGGAGGAGGGAGGAAGAGATAGGCGGAGAGAGGAGGAGGAGGGAGGAGGAGGAGTAGGGAGGAATAGGAGGGAGGAGGAGGGAATAAGAGGAGGAGGGGGGAAAGAGGATAAGGAGGAGAAGGGAGGAGGAGGAGGAAGAGGGATGAGGGGGGAAGAGGAGGGAGGAGGAGGGAGGAGGAGGACGAGGAGGAGGGGAGGAGGAGGAGGGTGGATGAGGAAGGAGGAGGGAGAGGAAGGAGGGGGAGGAGGAGGGAGAGGGAGGAGGGGGAGGAGGAGGGAGAAGGAAGAGGGAGGAGGAGGGAGAAGGAGGAGGAGGGAGGAGGAGAACGCAGGAGGAGGAGGGGGAGGAGGAGGGAGAGGAAGGAGGAGGGAGGAGGAGGAGGGAGGAGGTGGAGGGAGAAGGAGGAGGGAGGAGGAGGGGAGGAGGAGGAGGAGGAATGATGAGGAGGGAGTAGGAGGAAGAGGGATGTGGAGGAAGGAGGAGGAGGGAGGAGAGGGAGGAGGTAGAGGGAGGAAAAGGGAGGAGGGAGGAGGAGAGAGGAGGAGGAGGGAGGAGGAGAAATGAGGAGAAGGGAGGAGGAGAGGGAGGAGGAGGGAGAAGGGAGGGGGAGGAGGGAGGAGGAGTGAGAAGGAGGAGGAGGGAAGAGGAAGAGGGAGGAGGAAGAGGGAGGAAGGAAGAGGAGGGATTAGGAGGAGGATGGAGGTAGGAGGAGGAGGGAGAGGGAGGAGGGGGAGGGGAAGAGGAAGAGGGTAGGAGGAAGAGTGGAGAGGAGGAGGGAGGAGGTAGAGGGAGGAGGAGGAGGGAGGAAAAGGGAGGAGGGAGGAGGAGAGAGGAGGAGGGAGGAGGTAGGAGGAGGAGGAAGATGGAGGAGGAGGGAGGAGAAGGAAGGAGGAGGAAGAAGGAGGAGGAAGAGGAGGAGGAGGATGGAGGAGGAAGAGGAGGGAGAGGGAGGAAGAGGGAGGAGGAGGAAGGAGGAGGAAGAGGGAGGAGGAGGAAGAGGGAGGAGGAGGATGGAGGAGGGAGAGGGAGGAGGGGGAGGGGAAGAGGAAGAGGGTAGGAGGAGGAGGAGGGGAGAGGAGGAGAAGAAGGGAGAAGGATGGAGGAGGAGAAGGAGGAGGAGGGAGGAGGAGGGAGAGGAGGAGGGAGGAGGCAGAGGGAGAAGAAGGTTTGAGGAGGAGGAAGGAGGGAGAGGAAGGAGGGAGAATGAGGAGGGGAGGAAGGAAAGGGAGGTGGAAGAGGAGGAGGAGGGAGGAGGAAAGAGGTATGGGAGGAGGAGGTAGAGGGAGGAGGAGGAGGAAGGAAGGAGGAGGAAGAGGAGGAGAAGGGAGGAGGAGAGGAGGAGGAGGAGGTAGAGGGAGGAGGAGGGAGGAGGTAGGAGGAGAGGAAGAGGAAGAGGGAGAAGAAGGGAGAAGGAGGAGGGAGGATGATGAGGGAGAAGGAGGCAGGAGGAGGAGGGAGGCAGGAGGAGGAGGGAGGAGGAGAGGATGAGGAGGGAGAGGGAGGAGGAGGGAAGATGAGGGAGGAGGGGGAGGAAGGCGGAGGGAGTAGGAGGGAGGAGGATGGAGGAGGAGGGGAGAGGAAGAGGGAGAAGGAAGAGGGAGAGAGGAGGAGGGAGGAGGGAGGAGGAAGAGGTGGAGGGAGGAAGGTAGAGGGAGGAGGAGGAAGGAGGTAGAGGGAGGAGGAGAAGAGACTAGTTCTTCCCTTTTACACGACTGTAGATAACTTCCTTACACATAAAAAGATGAATTGTTATTGATATTGCCGTGGCATGGAGTAATATCAGCAGCAGAGTTGATCCAGAAACCAAAGACTGAGATCTACGGAGAGCCATGAACGCCTACGCCAGCCGGCACGGCACTTGATGATGATGATGATTAGCCGTGTGACGATTCTGTGTAGTCACGTCATTTTCTTCCCTTTCCCTAGCGTTTTGGTTCGGGGATTCTTTCATCATCATCATCATATATTTACGTACGTATTTTGGGAGGGGGAGGAGGGAGGAGGAGGAAGAAGAAAAAGAAATACGACAGTTGGCAACGCTGGAATGAAAGGAAGGCGTGTAGAAAATTTCATCTCAATCTGATGGGCCGTTCGCGAGCGCATAAAGGACATACATACAGACAGACAGACAGACAGACGGAGATCGCCTTTTATATATAAGATATATATATATATATATATATATATATATATATATATATATATATATATATATATATATATATATATATATATATATATATATATATATATATATATATATATATATATATATATTAAGCAAATACCTTTGTCCACGCATTGAGCAGTATTGAGTATATGGTGCTAGCCTCGTATTTCTACAGACCAATCGGCACTCTGTCAGTGATGCGCTGATTATCACCTTCACTTTACAGACAATGTTCTGGCACCCATTTAAGACTGGTTTGTAGACATGGCTCGCGTACTTTTCTTGACATCCCGAACCCGATTCGAACACAAGGCCTCATAACTGCACTATGGTGATTCCCAACGAATATATAGAACAGATATCAATATCATCAAGTCTGCGACTCCAACCCTTTCCTGAGATCTTCATCTACATCATAGCAATATCTCCAGCATATGACATTTTCTGTTGATATACACTGTGTTGAATAGCGTCCTAGTCTATGTCTACGGGCCATTGCTAAGATTGATCCGCTTCGATCAGGTGATCTTGGTCTAACCATTTCAAACACCCTGTGATCTTTCTCTAGCATGTGTTTGCTTGGTAGCTCTTGCCGTCTGCGCTTAACGCTTGGCTGCTTGTGAATTCTGTAAAACTGAGTGTAAACCCTTAAATCCGATGCATTGACATTGAAGTAATTTAAGCTCTGAATGAAAAGGATTTGCATATATCTGAATAAGGTTGGTGTACTTTTCCCACCCGGTGTAAAACTATCATTTCTACGTGGAATGCGTTATATAAATCTCCCTTTCCCTCAGAAAGCCCGGATGTCAATGGGTTGTGCAAAACAGGTACAGGAATGTACCATCAGGTGAGAAACAGATTTGCATGCAGCCTGGGTCCGATTTGGAAAAAGGACATGAAAGAGCATTTTACACGTTATTTGTATTTCCTTTATAGACTTTGGTAATCAACCTCATCATGTACTGGTTGGTTGCGATTTTCTAACCAATGTTACGTGCAGTAGTTTGTTATGCTGGTGCTGAAAACAGACAAGAGTTAAATCACATAATGTGAGATGAGATGCATAAGAATCGCAGTTAAATAAACAAGAAGACAAATGAGAGACTAAGGTAGCACCTATTACTGATTTTATAGAATACAAAAGCATTAAATGGTTCGGACATTTAGTTAGAATAGAACAAGATCAACCAGTGGCTAGAGTGTTCTACCTGAGAACATCGGGATACAAGGCGACAGAATGACCCAGGAAGAGTTGGCTAGATGGAGTAAAAGAGACATTGAAGAAATTAAATATGATGTTAGCACAAGCAATAGGACACAAGAAGCACATACAATTATATCTGCATCCATTCTACGACTCTTCACGGCAAAAGCAGTAGGACACAAGAAGAAGAGGAAATTTGACACGCTGTACCGTTTATTTCTGTTCTCACATTTGAAGTTTTCAGCAACAACTACAACCATGACAATTGGATGTCACGACAAGTCAGCAAGTGTCCTGCTAGATCTTCTGACATCAAGAAAAGCATTTAGCCATAAGACATTTGTCAAAATAATTTGTTTTAGAAAAGACAGTAAGAGTGAATGACAGACAAAGAAGTCTGACAACAATTTATCGAGCAGCGTGGAATACATCAGAGATTTTAATCAAATGATGTCGCAATACGAACAACAGTTTAAACATACAATGTTCCAATATTTCTATCACAAACAAAGTTCAATGTGTGATCATTTGCTCACGTGTAACATGCAACGCATGGTGGTGTGTTATCATGGCTTTTACATTTGGACTGATCATACGAAAGATATCTGGCTACAATTGTTGACATGCAGCACACTGTATGTTCCATACGGTGCCAGACTTATTTGTCTATAGACCAATCGGCACTCGACTGGTCATATGGTCATTATTACGCCGGTGGCTTGACTTCCCCAAGACATTTCCTGGTACCCATTTTTAGGTTGTGTCCACCTGAAGGCCAATGTAACTTTTATTTTTTAATTCGAAAATCCGCCTGGATGCGGAACGAATCGAAGTCCACCGACCGACAAGTGAGTGACTAGTTACTACATAACCGTGCTGCCATATCTTTCCTGTTGAAAGTGGAGCCGAAAATAGAACAGACAGTAGAACAGACAGTAGAACAGACAGTAAGACAGAAAGTAGAACAGACAGTAGAACAGACAGTAGAACAGACAGTAGTAGAACAGAAAGTTGAACAGAATGTGGTTCAGAAAGTAGAACAGACAGTAGAACAGACAGTAGAACGGACAGTAGAACAGACAGTAGAACAGACAGTAAGACAGAAAGTAGAACAGACTGTAGAACAGACAGTAGTAGAACAGAAAGTTGAACAGAATGTGGTTCAGAAAGTAGAACAGACAGTAGAACAGACAGTAGAACGGACAGTAGAACAGACAGTAGAACAGACAGAAAGTAGAACAGACAGTAGAACAGACAGTAGAACAGACAGTAGAACAGACAGTAGAACAGACAGTAGAACAGACAGTAGTAGAACAGAAAGTTGAACAGAATGTGGTTCAGAAAGTAGAACAGACAGTAGAAAAGACAGTAGAACGGACAGTAGAACAGACAGTAGAACAGACAGTAAGACAGAAAGTAGAACAGACTGTAGAACAGACAGTAGAACAGACAGTAGTAGAATAGAAAGTTGAACAGAATGTGGTTCAGAAAGTAGAACAGACAGTAGAACAGACAGTAGAACGGACAGTAGAACAGAAAGTAGAACAGACAGTAAGACAGAAAGTAGAACGGACAGTAGAACAGACAGTAGAACAGACAGTAGAACAGACAGTAGAACAGACAGTAGAACAGAAAGTAGAACAGACAGTAGAACAGACAGTAGTAGAACAGAAAGTTGAACAGAATGTGGTTCAGAAAGTAGAACAGACAGTAGACCAGACAGTAGAACGGACAGTAGAACAGACAGTAGAACAGACAGTAAGACAGAAAGTAGAACAGACAGTAGAACAGACAGTAGAACAGACAGTAGAACAGACAGTAAGACAGAAAGTAGAACACACAGTAGAACAGAGAGTAGAACGGACAGTAGAACAGACAGTAGAACAGACAGTAGAACGGACAGTAGAACGGACAGTAGAACAGACAGTAGAACAGACAGTAGAAAAGGACAGTAGAACAGACAGTAAGACAGACAGTAGAACAGGACAGTAGAACAGACAGTAAGACAGACAGCAGAACAGACAGTAGAACAGAAAGTAGAACAGACAGTAGAACAGACAGTAGAACAGACATTAGAACAGACAGTAGAACAGACAGTAGAACAGGACAGTAGAACAGACAGAATAGAAAAGACAGTAGAACGGACAGTAGAACATACAGTAGAACAGAAAGTAGAACGGACAGTAGAACAGACAGTAGAACGGACAGTAGAACAGACTTAGAACAGAAAGTAGAACAGACAGTAGAACAGACAGTAGAACGGACAGTAGAACGGACAGTAGAACAGACAGTAGAACAGAAAGTAGAACGGACAGTAGAACAGACAGTAGAACGGACAGTAGAACAGACAGTAGAACAAAAAGTAGAACGGACAGTAGAACAGACAGTAGAACAGACAGTAGAACAGACAGTAGAACAGACAGTAGAACAGACAGTAAGACAGACAGTAGAACAGACAGTAGAACAGACAGTAGAACAGACAGTAGAACAGACAGTAAGACAGACAGTAGAACAGACAGTAGAACAGACAGTAAGACTGAAAGTAGAACAGACAGTAGAACAGACAGTAGAACAGACAGTAAGACAGACAGTAGAACAGACAGTAGAACAGACAGTAGAACAGAAAGAACGGACAGTAGAACAGACGGTAGAACAGACAGTAGAACAGACAGTAAGAGAGACAGTAGAACAGACAGTAGAACAGACAGTAGAACAGACAGTAAGACAGACAGTAGAACAGACAGTAGAACAGACAGTAGAACAGACAGCAAGACAGACAGTAGAACAGACAGTAGAACAGACAGTAGAACGGACAGTAGAACGGACAGTAGAACAGACAGTAAGACAGAAAGTAGAACAGACAGTAGAACAAACAGTAGAACAGACAGTAGAACAGAAAGTAGAACGGACAGTAGAACAGACAGTAGAACAGACAGTAGAACAGACAGTAGAACGGACAGTAGAACAGACAGTAGAACAGACAGTAAGACAGAAAGTAGAACAGACAGTAGAACAGACAGTAGAACAGACAGTAGAACAGACAGTAGAACAGACAGTAGAACGGACAGTAGAACAGACAGTAGAACAGACAGTAAGACAGACAGTAGAACAGACAATAGAACAGAAAGTAGAACGGACAGTAGAACAGACAGTAGAACAGCCAGTAGAACAGACAGTAGAACAGACAGTAGAACAGACAGTAGAACAGACAGTAGAACAGACAGTAGAACGGACAGTAGAACAGACAGTAGAACAGACAGTAGAACAGACAGTAGAACGGACAGTAGAACGGACAGTAGAACAGACAGTAGAACGGACAGTAGAACAGACAGTAGAACAGACAGTAGAACAGACAGTAGAACAGAAAGTAGAATAGACAGTAGAACAGACAGTAGAACAGACAGTAAGACAGACTGTAGAACAGACAGTAGAACAGGCAGTAGAACAGACAGTAGAACAGACAGTAGAACAGACAGTAAGACAGAAAGTAGAACAGAAAGTAGAACAGACAGTAGAACAGACAGTAGAAAAGACAGTAGAAAAGACAGTAGAACAGACAGTAAGACAGACAGTAGAACAGACAGTAGAACAGACAGTAAGACTGAAAGTAGAACAGACAGTAGAACAGACAGTATAACAGACAGTAGAACAGACAGTAGAACAGACAGTAAGACAGACAGTAGAACAGACAGTAGAACAGACAGTAGAACAGAAAGAACGGACAGTAGAACAGACAGTAGAACAGACAGTAGAACAGACAGTAAGAGAGGCAGTAGAACAGACAGTAGAACAGACAGTAGAACAGACAGGAAGACAGAAAGTAGAACAGACAGTAGAACAGACAGTAGAACAGACAGCAAGACAGACAGTAGAACAGACAGTAGAACAGACAGTAGAACGGACAGTAGAACGGACAGTAGAACAGACAGTAAGACAGAAAGTAGAACAGACAGTAGAACAAACAGTAGAACAGACAGTAGAACAGAAAGTAGAACAGACAGTAGAACAGACAGTAGAACAGACAGTAGAACAGACAGTAGAACGGACAGTAGAACAGACAGTAGAACAGACAGTAAGACAGAAAGTAGAACAGACAGTAGAACAGACAGTAGAACAGACAGTAGAACAGACAGTAGAACAGACAGTAAGACAGACAGTAGAACAGACAATAGAACAGAAAGTAGAACGGACAGTAGAACAGACAGTAGAACAGCCAGTAGAACAGACAGTAGAACAGACAGTAGAACAGACAGTAGAACAGACAGTAGAACAGACAGTAGAACAGACAGTAGAACGGACAGTAGAACAGACAGTAGAACGGACAGTAGAACAGACAGTAGAACAGACAGTATGACAGACAGTAGAACAGACAGTAGGAACAGAAAGTAGAACAGACAGTAGAACAGACAGTAAGAACAGACAGTGATAGACAGACTGGAGAACAGACAGTAGAACAAGCAGTAGAACAGACAGTAAGGCAGACAGTAGAACGGACAGTAGAACAGACAGGTAGAAACAGACAGTAAAGACAGACAGTATAACAGACAGTAGAACATACGTAGAACAGACAGGTAGAGACAGATCAGTAGAACAGACAGTAGAACAGACAGTAAGACAGACAGTAGAATAGACAGTAGAACAGACAGTAGAACAGACAGTAGAACAGAAAGTAGAACAGACAGTAGAACAGACAGTAGAACAGACAGTAGAACAGACAGTAGTAGAACAGAAAGTTGAACAGAATGTGGTTCAGAAAGTAGAACAGACAGTAGAAAAGACAGTAGAACGGACAGTAGAACAGACAGTAGAACAGACAGTAAGACAGAAAGTAGAACAGACTGTAGAACAGACAGTAGAACAGACAGTAGTAGAATAGAAAGTTGAACAGAATGTGGTTCAGAAAGTAGAACAGACAGTAGAACAGACAGTAGAACGGACAGTAGAACAGAAAGTAGAACAGACAGTAAGACAGAAGTATAGAACGGACAGTAGAACAGACATGTAGAACAGACAGTAGAACAGACAGTAGAACAGAACAGTAGACAGAAAGTAAGAACAGGACAGTAGAACAGACAGTAGTAGAACAGAAAGTTGAACAGAATGTGGTTCAGAAAGTAGAACAGACAGTAGACCAGACAGTAGAACGGACAGTAGAACAGACAGTAGAACAGACAGTAAGACAGAAAGTAGAACAGACAGTAGAACAGACAGTAGAACAGACAGTAGAACAGACAGTAAGACAGAAAGTAGAACACACAGTAGAACAGAGAGTAGAACGGACAGTAGAACAGACAGTAGAACAGACAGTAGAACGGACAGTAGAACGGACAGTAGAACAGACAGTAGAACAGACAGTAGAAAAGACAGTAGAACAGACAGTAAGACAGACAGTAGAACAGACAGTAGAACAGACAGTAAGACAGACAGCAGAACAGACAGTAGAACAGAAAGTAGAACAGACAGTAGAACAGACAGTAGAACAGACATTAGAACAGACAGTAGAACAGACAGTAGAACAGACAGTAGAACAGACAGTAGAAAAGACAGTAGAACGGACAGTAGAACATACAGTAGAACAGAAAGTAGAACGGACAGTAGAACAGACAGTAGAACGGACAGTAGAACAGACTTAGAACAGAAAGTAGAACAGACAGTAGAACAGACAGTAGAACGGACAGTAGAACGGACAGTAGAACAGACAGTAGAACAGAAAGTAGAACGGACAGTAGAACAGACAGTAGAACGGACAGTAGAACAGACAGTAGAACAAAAAGTAGAACGGACAGTAGAACAGACAGTAGAACAGACAGTAGAACAGACAGTAGAACAGACAGTAGAACAGACAGTAAGACAGACAGTAGAACAGACAGTAGAACAGACAGTAGAACAGACAGTAGAACAGACAGTAAGACAGACAGTAGAACAGACAGTAGAACAGACAGTAAGACTGAAAGTAGAACAGACAGTAGAACAGACAGTAGAACAGACAGTAAGACAGACAGTAGAACAGACAGTAGAACAGACAGTAGAACAGAAAGAACGGACAGTAGAACAGACGGTAGAACAGACAGTAGAACAGACAGTAAGAGAGACAGTAGAACAGACAGTAGAACAGACAGTAGAACAGACAGTAGCGACAGACAGTAGAGACAGACAGTAGAACAGACAGTAGAACAGACAGAAGACAGACAGTAGAACAGACAGTAGAACAGACAGTAGAACAGACAGCAAGACAGACAGTAGAACAGACAGTAAACAGACAGTAGAACGACAGTAGAACGGACAGTAGAACAGACAGTAGACAGACAGTAGAACAGACAGTAGAACAAACAGTAGAACAGACAGTAGAACAGAAAGTAGAACGGACAGTAGAACAGACAGTAGAACAGACAGTAGAACAGACAGTTAGACACGGACAGTAGAACCGACAGTAGACAGACAGTAAGACAGAAAGTAGAACAGACAGTAGAACAGACAGTAGGAACAGACAGTAGAACAGACAGTAGAACAGGACAGTAGAACGGACAGTAGAACAGACAGTAGAACAGACAGTAAGACAGACAGTAGAACAGACAATAGAACAGAAAGTAGAACGGACAGTAGAACAGACAGTAGAACAGCCAGTAGAACAGACAGTAGAACAGACAGTAGAACAGACAGTAGAACAGACAGTAGAACAGACAGTAGAACGGACAGTAGAACAGACAGTAGAAACAGACAGTTAGAACAGACAGTAGAACGGACAGTAGAACGGACAGTAGAACAGACAGTAGAACGGACAGTAGAACAGACAGTAGAACAGACAGTAGAACAGACAGTAGAACAGAAGTAGAATAGACAGTAGAACTAGACAGTAGAACAGACAGTAAGACAGACTGTAGAACAGACAGTAGAACAGGCAGTAGAAACAGACAGTAGAACAGACAGTAGAACAGACAGTAAGACAGAAAGTAGAACAGAAAGTAGAACAGACAGTAGAAACAGACAGTAGAAAAGACAGTAGAAAAGACAGTAGAACAGACAGTAAGACAGACAGTAGAACAGACAGTAGACCAGACAGTAAGACTGAAAGTAGAACAGACAGAATAGACAGACAGTATAACAGACAGTAGAACAGACAGTAGAACAGGACCGTAAGACAGACAGTAGAACAGACAGTAGAAACAGACAGTAGAACAGAAAGAACGGACAGTAGAACAGACAGTAGAACAGACAGTAGAACAGACAGTAAGAGAGGCAGTAGAACAGACAGTAGAACAGACAGTAGAACAGACAGGAAGACAGAAAGTAGAACAGACAGTAGAACAGACAGTAGAACAGACCAGCAAGACAGACAGTAGAACAGACAGTAGAACAGACAGTAGAACGGACAGTAGAACGGACAGTAGAACAGACAGTAAGACAGAAAGTAGAACAGACAGTAGAACAAACAGTAGAACAGACAGTAGAACAGAAAGTAGAACGAGACAGTAGAACAGACAGTAGAACAGACAGTAGAACAGACAGTAGAACGGACAGTAGAACAGACAGTAGAACAGACAGTAAGACAGAAAGTCGAACAGACAGTAGAACAGACAGTAGAACAGACAGTAGTAGAACGACAGTAGAACAGACAGTAAGACAGACAGTAGAACAGGACAATAGAACAGAAAGTAGAACGGACAGTAGAACAGACAGTAGAACAGCCAGTAGAACAGACAGTAGAACAGACAGTAGAACAGACAGTAGAACAGACAGTAGAACAGACAGTAGAACAGACAGTAGAACGGACAGTAGAACAGACAGTAGAACGGACAGTAGAACAGACAGTAGAACAGACAGTATGACAGACAGTAGAACAGACAGTAGAACAGAAAGTAGAACAGACAGTAGAACAGACAGTAGAACAGACAGTAAGACAGACTGTAGAACAGACAGTAGAACAGACAGTAGAACAGACAGTAAGGCAGACAGTAGAACGGACAGTAGAACAGACAGTAGAACAGACAGTAAGACAGACAGTAGAACAGACAGTAGAACATACAGTAGAACAGACAGTAGAACAGACAGTAGAACAGACAGTAGAACAGACAGTAAGACAGACAGTAGAATAGACAGTAGAACAGACAGTAGAACAGACAGTAGAACAGAAAGTAGAACAGCCAGTAGAACAGACAGTAGAACAGACAGTAGAACAGACAGTAAGACAGACAGTAGAACAGACAGTAGAACAGACAGTAGAACCGACAGTAGAACAGAATGTAGAACAGACAGTAAGACAGACAGTAGAACAGACAGTAGAACAGACAGTAGAACAGACAGTAGAACAGACAGTAGAACAGACAGTAGAACAGACAGTAGAACAGACAGTAGAACAGACAGTAGAACAGACAGTAGAACAGACAGTAGAACAGACAGTAGAACAGACAGTAGAACAGGACAGTCAGAACAGACAGTAGAAAGGACAGTAGAACAGACAGTAGAACAGACAGTAGAAAAGACAGCAGACAGACAGTAGAACAGACAGTAAGACAGACAGTAGAACGGACAGTAGAACAGACAGTAGAACAGACAGTAGAACGGACAGTAGAACAGAAAGTAGAACGGACAGTAGAACAGACAGTAAGACAGACAGTAAGACAGACAGTAGAACAGACAGTAGAACAGACAGTAGAACAGACAGTAGAACAGACAGTAGAACGGACAGTAGAACAGAAAGTAGAACGGACAGTAGAACGACAGTAGAACAGACAGTAGAACAGACAGTAGAACAGACAGTAGAACAGACAGTAAGACAGACAGTAGAACAGACAGTAGAACAGACAGTAGAACAGACAGTAGAACAGACAGTAGAACGGACAGTAGAACAGAAAGTAGAACGGACAGTAGAACAGACAGTAAGACAGACCGTAGAACAGAAAGTAGAACGGACAGTAGAACAGACAGTAGAACAGACAGTAAGACAGACCGTAGAACAGACAGTAGAACAGACAGTAGAACAGACAGTAGAACAGACAGTAGAACAGACAGTAAGACAGAAAGTAGAACAGATAGTAGAACAGACAGTAGAACAGACAGTAAGACAGACAGTAAGACAGAAAGTAGAACAGACAGTAGAACAGACAGTAGAACAGACAGTAGAACAGACAGTAAGACAGAAAGTAGAACAGATAGTAGAACAGACAGTAGAACAGACAGTAAGACAGACAGTAGAACAGACAGTAGAACAGACAGTAGAACAGACAGTAGAACAGACAGTAGAACAGATAGTAGAACAGATAGTAGAACAGATAGTAGAACAGAAAGTAGAACAGATAGTAGAACAGATAGTAGAACAGATAGTAGAACAGATAGTAGAACAGATAGTAGAACAGAAAGTAGAACAGATAGTAGAACAGAAAGTAGAACAGATAGTAGAACAGACAGTAGAACAGACAGTAAGACAGACAGTAGAACAGACAGTAGAACAGACAGTAAGACAGACAGTAGAACAGACAGTAGAACAGACAGTAGAACAGATAGTAGAACAGATAGTAGAACAGATAGTAGAACAGATAGTAGAACAGAAAGTAGAACAGACAGTAGAACAGATAGTAGAACAGATAGTAGAACAGATAGTAGAACAGATAGTAGAACAGATAGTAGAACAGAAAGTAGAACAGATAGTAGAACAGATAGTAGAACAGAAAGTAGAACAGATAGTAGAACAGAA
The DNA here is from genome assembly GCA_014155875.1 of Cepaea nemoralis. Lineage (NCBI taxonomy): Eukaryota > Metazoa > Mollusca > Gastropoda > Stylommatophora > Helicidae > Cepaea > Cepaea nemoralis. The sequence goes on along the minus strand of JACEFZ010018250.1, from coordinate 242,408 downwards.
ATTAGAACAGAAAGTAGAACAGATAGTAGAACAGATAGTAGAACAGATAGTAGAACAGATAGTAGAACAGAAAGTAGAACAGATAGTAGAACAGATAGTAGAACAGATAGTAGAACAGAAAGTAGAACAGATAGTAGAACAGATAGTAGAACAGATAGTAGAACAGATAGTAGAACAGAAAGTAGAACAGATAGTAGAACAGATAGTAGAACAGAAAGTAGAACAGATAGTAGAACAGAAAGTAGAACAGACAGTAGAACAGATAGTAGAACAGATAGTAGAACAGAAAGTAGAACAGATAGTAGAACAGACAGTAGAACAGACAGTAAGACAGACAGTAGAACAGACAGTAGAACAGACAGTAAGACAGACAGTAGAACAGACAGTAGAACAGACAGTAGAACAGAAAGTAGAACAGACAGTAGAACAGACAGTAGAACAGAAAGTAGAACAGACAGTAGAACAGATAGTAGAACAGAAAGTAGAACAGAAAGTAGAACAGATAGTAGAACAGATAGTAGAACAGATAGTAGAACAGACAGTAGAACAGATAGTAGAACAGATAAGTAGAACAGAAAGTAGAACAGACAGTAGAACAGACAGTAGAACAGACAGTAGAACAGACAGTAGAACAGACAGTAGAACAGACAGTAGAACAGATAGTAGAACAGACAGTAGAACAGATAGTAGAACAGACAGTAGAACAGACAGTAGAACAGACAGTAGAACAGAAAGTAGAACAGACAGTAGAACAGACAGTAGAACAGACAGTAGAACAGACAGTAGAACAGACAGTAAGACAGAAAGTATAACAGATAGTAGAACAGACAGTAGAACAGACAGTATAACAGACAGTAGAACAGACAGTAGAACAGACAGTAGAACAGACAGTAGAACAGATAGTAGAACAGACAGTAGAACAGATAGTATAACAGACAGTAGAACAGATAGTAGAACAGACAGTAGAACAGACAGTAGAACAGACAGTAGAACAGAAAGTAGAACAGATAGTAGAACAGACAGTAGAACAGACAGTAGAACAGACAGTAAGACAGAAAGTATAACAGATAGTAGAACAGACAGTAGAACAGACAGTAGAACAGACAGTAGAACAGACAGTAGAACAGACAGTAGAACAGACAGTAGAACAGATAGTAGAACAGATAGTAGAACAGAAAGTAGAACAGACAGTAGAACACTTCTGCATTTCTATTTCTCAGCCTATGATTATTGGCTGTCGCTCCGTGGCGAAGGTCTTACGGACGCGGTTAGTGATACCTCATACCCGCGTTAGAAACACAGCTGCGCGCTATTTGGCAGCAGACCACGTTGCACTTACTTTTTTACGAAATGGTATGGGTGCCGGTCGTTCACAAAGCAATGGCAACTACTGAACTTTAATTTGCCAAGACATTAACAACAGCAAAACATGCTGCTGTTGACCGCAAACGCCATGTGAAGGTTATGCAAATAACTTTTAACTTGTGATTATTGACTCCCTTGAGCGTCGGTTGCGTAACCTAAGACGGAAAGAGTTATAGTTCGTGTTCAGACCTTTCAGAGAAATAGCAGTCACTAGAATACAGAAAACAACCGAGATCTAATCAAGTATCGGTGAATCAAGAGGCGTGGAAATGACAAGGGCGCTGGACAGTAGCATTACTAGAAAGTCCTGTGGCTGTAGTAACACATAGGACCAACGAAATGAAGGAGGTCGAAAATCACACGGATTAGACAATTAGAAGCAATACCATAAACAATATAGTGTTAAAAATGATGTAAAGAAACAGTAGTTAGAATACGGTAAACAATAAAGTGTTTAGATTGATGCAAACAACACAGTATTTAGAATACCGTAAACAATAAAGTGTTTCATTCATTCATTCATTAAGTAGCATGTCCTTTGCAGAACCTTGCTCCCATAACAAACTTCCCAAAAACTTCTTGATCATAAGCAAGAACTACCGCGTCCGATACACCCATCTGGAGATCATCCGCACATCCTGCACCCATATTCTCTTCGAACTTCCTCTTCATCTCTTCCCAGGCATATCCATCCATCAATGCCATGCCATCTCACTCGATCACCAGAGTCGTGGATAAGCTCCGTGTTTCTGTCTTCGACCATGCCACGTGGCTAAGCCATCCAGGTATTTACTTCTCGGTCTTCCCCTTGGTCTCTTCCCCCCTCGATCTTGCCAGTTGTCACCAAGATCTCCAAGTCATTTCTTCTCATAACATGCCCAACAAATGTTGACTGTCTACGTCTAATGACTCTAATCAGTTTACGATCTTCATGTGTTCCTTGAAGGACTTGTTCATTGGTTTTAAGAATATATACCCCTCCCACAGAAGGCATAAACCCCTCCATTATAATTCTCTCCAAAGTTTTGTGACGTTACAAGTGACCAAACTATTTCAATTTTATTTGTTTTATCGTCTTTAATTGCCAGCCTTCTCCAATATTCAGCTCTTGAAGTATGGATGCATTTGTTATTTTCTTTAACCGAGGTATTCTTAGAACTCGTCTATAACATTTATATTGAACGGCATTTATGTGCTGTTCAGTTTGTTTGGTAAATGTCCAAGTGTTGGAACTCTTCGCTGGTTGCTGAGGATGGGGACGGAGCGCTTATGGGAATGTCCCGAATGCTGTGATGTCGGTTCCTAAATCAATCATACAATCAATCAATCATGTCCAAGTCTCACAGCCGTATGTTGCAATGGAAAAGAATCACGCTCTTAAAAATCTAAGTTTTGTAGTTCTATCTGTCCCTCTCCACAATTTATTCAGTTATTTTAGTCTTTGAAGAGAAATAGATATTCGTATTTTAACTTCTTTCATTGTATCACCATTGCTTGTAATCAATGATCCAAGATATTCGAAATTTTTCACTACCTCCAATTTTTCCTCGTTAACATATTTCTTTCTCCTTAGTAGTTTTATCTGTATGCATTATCTTTGTTTTTGCTACGTTAAGATATAATTTGATTCTCACTATTCAATTGGGTTGAGGTTATTAGGTTTTCTATTATAAGTGTTGTTGATAGCAATACTGTATCATCAGCATACCGAATCTCTGGTATATCGTAACCACCGATATTTAGAGCATCATATAGCTCACTGTCTGTGACATTTCTCATTATATTTTCGGCGTACATGTTAAACAACTAGGGGGACAACGCACAGCCCTGACGGACTCCTTGCTTGATGTCAAACTAATCTGATGTCTCGCCATCTATTCTAATCGCTGCTTGTTTGTCTAGATAGAGTATTTTTATTAGTTGTACTACATGTGAGGGAAAGCCCATATTCCACATGATTTCCCGAAGTTTCTGATTTTGAATAATCCACAAAACATGAGAACAGATTTACATTCAGTTCTCTGTACGTCTCTATTATTAAACCCATGTTGAGAATGTGATCTCTTGTTCCTCTTCCTTGTCTAAATTCAGCTTGAACCACGTTATTTTCTTCTCCCATTTCTTACCAATCCTTTCCATTATGATTATTAGTGGAATTGCATGACTGATCAGGGCAACAGTTCTATAGTTGGTACATAATTTTAGATTGCCTTTTTTTTTGCTATTGGAATGAATCTGTTGGCAATATACCATATTTCCATATCTTTTTACATTATGCGTGAAAGATTTGTATGCTTTCTTCTCCTCCCGCATTAATTAGTTCAGCTGGTATCTCATCACATCCAGGTGATTTACCATTCTTCAGGTTCTCATTTGCCAATGCAATTTCATCTAATGAGGGTTCAGGTTCTGTCTCTGCTGTCATTGGTTCATGCATCTCATTCATATCCTCACTGTCACTCATATCATACATTCCACTGCAGTACTCCTGCCATTTTTCTAAAAATTTGTCTAGATTCTGTTAAGGTATTTCCCAACTTGTCACAGATAACATTCAACAGCAGCTGAAAATGCTGGTGTTGACTGCAACGTCCATTAAGGGATATGCAACTTTAAAAAAAAAAGATAATAGTATTTAGAATACCGTAAACAATAAAGTGTTTAGAGCGATGTAAACCACACAGTATTTAGAATGCCATAAACAATAAAGTGTTTAGAATAACGTAAACCAGATTATGTTTAGAATACTGTAAACAACAGATTATTTAGATTACTGTAACGAATAAAGTGTTTAATATACTGTAAATAGACTAGCGTGTAGAATATTGTAAACAAAATAGTGTGTATAATACTATAAAAAAACACAGTATGTAAACAACTGTAAACTAAACACTTTGTAGACTTTTTTGTTTGCATATCCCTTACAGGACGTTGCAGTCAACATCAGCATTTTCAGCTGCTGTTGGTGTACTAAGCAAGATTACGCTCAGTCATTTGCCATTCTTTTCTCAGCGACCGGCTCACATACCCCGTAAGTTACCAACGAGGCAAGAATCGCTACCGATTCTCGCGCAGGTTATGTTACTCACGAGAATATATGGGATTAAGGAGAAAGACGTTAACTTCTAGGTCTGGGAGACCGGCTATTGTAAATAAAATAGTGAGTAGAATACTGTAACAACAAAGTATGTAGAATATTGTGAACAACAAAGTTTATAGAATACTTTACACGAAATAGTTCGTATAATACTGTAAACAGCAGAGTATTTGGAAAACTCTAAACAGCAGAGTTCAGAATGTTGTAAACAACATGGACTTTAGAAGTATGTAATCAGGGCTGTGTTTAAAATACTTAAAACAGCATAATTGTTAGAACACTGCAAACAAACAGGATTTAGAATACAGGTAGGAAAGTGAAATAAAAGGTCGCTAGACAACTCGACAAACAAAGTCAGATTCAAAATCGAGCCATTTCATCGGTTTATGTCAAACTACAAGAATACGAAAAGACAACAAGGGAGAACTAACTAGGTATTTGACAGCCGAATATTACATCCCAATACAACACAACACACCTAATACAAATATGGGAACGGACGCAATGACGAAAAGACAAAACAGAAAGCCATCGCTAGCTAACAAAGACTGCATTTGTGCTTTTCGTTTGTTGAGCTTCCAAAACAGATTTTACGTTAATTGGTTTTCGCTGTTAGGTCGATAGCTTTCGTTCCATCTAGCAATACTATTTTCGAATGTTGTATATACAAATGGGATATAAAAATAGAAGGGGGAATGCTTAACCAAGTCAATAAATTCATAAATATTTGTGGGAAATAATAATATCAGATGAAAGATGAATGACAGAGGTCAAGAGAAGAATTGGGCAAATAAAAGCTGCATTTCAGAAGATGCAACTTATATCTTCTTCTTCTTCTTCTCCTTCTTCTTCTTCTTCTTCTTCTTCTTCTTCTTCTTCTTTTTCTTCTCTACCTCCATTTACCTCAGTGAAGTGTGTTAGAAAGGGGGGAGGGGGGGGGGGTGGAGGGGAGAGAGAGAGAGAGAGAGAGAGATGCAGAGAGAGAGAGAGAGAGAGAATAAAGATCTTTCATACGCTCTTGTAATGCTCTGTGTAAGTTGGTGTTTATTTTTCTAATATTTTCTAATACCATCACTCCATCTTTAACGTGGTCTTCCCTTTACACTGTATCCATCACATTTCTACACTGTGGCTCTTTGTGGCGGATGGCAACACAGCATTCTGTGAAGTTGCCAAACCATTAATAATTGTACATAACAAAACGCATTTATTGAATGTCGTGAAAAGAGTGCCAAAATGTCCTATCCAAACAGTTTTCCTGAATGGCAGTGAATCTAGGAATGTGAACAATAAATTAGGAAGTCTGCGTGGTTGAGCGCCTGCCTCCTGCTCTGAAGATTGTGGGTTCGGTTCGCAAGTGCAATCTTCTCAGAGACTCCTGTGGGTCGTCGTGCAACCACGGAGTTCGTGCTTTGTGCGGAAAGAGGCGAGTCATATGGGATACACCTGGCGCTATGGAGTCGATCTTCATTCATTAAAATTAGAAAGAGCTTGGAAGTAGCTAAACTATGGTTTCTGTTGCGAATACCTGGACGACCAGACTAACAACAACTCCTAGAGAGAGCCTAAGGAAAGTAAAACATCACATGTTGTTGTTGTTGTTGTTGTCTGTCCATCAAGAATGAATGATGACCATTCATTTCATCCAATGGGGGTTGAAAGTATGGAGCCGTGAGTTCTAAGATGGCTGATAATGCCTATTTTGGCTCGAAATTGTTCTTTGACAATGTGGACAAGAATGCTTGACGTTCTGGAGGAGGATTTTCCTGCAGTGGTTTTTTTTTGTCCTGCCGTTTCTTCACAGCTGGTGCAGTCCTGGTTGCTTCACACGTGACTGCACCCTAAACATCACATACAACTAAACGAAAGAGACAAGAGGTGTTCTTTGTCATTAAATGTAAAGACAAGCAGTGGAGAATACTGTGACCTCAGAATAGATCAGCAGTAGAAGCGATAGTGACATTTGTTGTTGTTGTTGTTGTTGCTGCTGTTGCTCGTTGATTTCGAGCGTAGTCAATACATATGCTATTACTGGGGAGTGCACTTGAATGAATTGAATTTTGTTTATGGATTAGCTTTTCTTATCACCAGTGCCCCTCACCATCTGGCGAATCCACTCCGACTTCTGAAATACTTGTAATTTGCGTCCCAAGGTCAAGGACGAATTATCAACGTTTTAGTCCACCTGACCTGTGTACGGGGTTGAACCCGTTACCTCGGCATCAGCACACGGGAAGTTTAAGAGCCAGCGTTCTTACTAATTCGTCCAAGTTGACCTCCGATATAAATTATGTTTCATGGTCTAAGAAGGTGGCATAGAGGAACATCAGTGGAGTCCATCCAGAAGGTGGCATAGAGGAACATCAGAGGAGTCTATCCAGAAGGTGGCATAGAGGAACATCAGTGGAATCCATCCAGAAGGTGGCACAGAGGAACATCAGTGGAATCCATCCAGAAGACCATAGATCAAGATCTGTGAGAGAGACAGGACATAATGCAACCTACAGACCTCAGGGGTTCTCCAGCTAGTGACATACAACAAACACCCAACATTCTTATGGAGTCTGTATCGGGTGTTCTTTGTTCGGTCTGGAGACTGTCTAAGTAAGAGCAAGTGCCCATACGCTAGTGTAAGAGACAACAGCAGATAAGGGGGAATCTCCTGTACGAAACCTTACATTGTGTCAGGGGACACAGGAGGGAGAGGGGCAGTTTTTGATGGCACAAGATGAAGACACAGTCAGCCAGGTGTGAGAAATTGGCAGGATAGAGTGTGGAGAAGAATTGGTCATCGTGGAACACTTCCCACTCCTCTCTCTCTCTCTCTCTCTCTCTCTCTCTCTCTCTCTCTCTCTCTCTCTCTCTCTCTCTCTCTCTCCCTCAGAGAAGTACCACAGGTTATGTATGTATGAGTGAATATTTGGTTATTGTGTTTGTGACGTGTGTGTGTGAGCTAGTGTGGTGTTGTTACCGAGTGGTGAATGACTGTGCGTTTTTGTGTAAATAATGTGTGTTTGTTTGAATGCGTGTATGTAGGTATGTATGTATGTGTTTATGCATGTCTGAGTGTCTGTAAGTGTACCTGTGTGTGTCTGCGTGCCTACTTATACATAGTAATATGTGCTGTTAATGTTCACATCATTCATGTTACATTGTTAATGTGAATGTAACATGACAAATATACTTGATGTGCGAAAATGGATGATTGAAAGGGCCGAATGTAAGACGGGTCTGCGTGCCCAGCTTGAGACCCGTTGAAAATAAAATGTATTCTTTCGTTCGTTCATCCATCCGTTCGTTAATTCTTTCTATCTATCGGTCTATCAGCGTGTCTATCTATCTGTATTTATTTCAACATCTCCTATCCCTGTCCGTCACCAATTCTTTGTTATAGAGCTGACACAGACAATATCGTGCCATTAAACAGAAAACAGCTGACAACAATTACGCGCCACCTCGACTAATCAGAAATGACAAAGTCAATCCACAGAAAGTGTGAGTACCCTCCGAACCGAATCCAGTGAAAGCTCTTTCTTGGTAATCTCTTTATTTTTGCAATTAGTGTCAGTGTGTGTGACAACATCCCTGGCTAGATACGAGCGAGGTGTCCATAGTGGACGGTCACTTAATGTCATCGCTGTCACGGATACCCTAATGGCTGGAGACTGTTTTGTCCGGTGTTGTCTAGAGGTTTCAAGATCAGGCTGTGCAGATGACTTGATGGAGGTCAAGGTTTCCATGGACAAGGTCTGTTGTTGGTAAACTTTACGTCAGCGATACACGATTGTAGAACGTACATTCAGAGACTGATTTTTTTTTTTCAGACTAGCCAGAAGTGCAATATATGTTATATATATATATATATATACTGCTGACGTTGAATGCAACATCCTGTAAGGGATATGCAAAAAAAAAAGTCTACAAATTATTTTGTTTACAGTTTACATACTATGTTTTTTTATAGTATTGTACACACTATGTTGTTTACAATATTCTACACGCTAGTTTGTTTACAGTATATTAAACACTTTATTCGTTACAGTAGTCTAAATAATCTGTTGTTTACAGTATTCTAAACATAATGTGGTTTACATCGTTCTAAACACTTTATTGTTTAAGGCATTCTAAATATATATATATATATATATATATAACGAAAGGAGACGAAGCCTTGTTACAAACCTTTGAGAACAAAATTTTAAGACGCATCTTGGGACCCATTAGGAATACACAAAGTGGAGAGTGGAAAAGAAGAAGTAACAAAGACATTTACGATCTGTTTAAGTCCCCGCTAATCACTGGTATCATGAAGGCTAATAGACTACAATGGCTGGGGCATATAGAAAGAATGGAGGACAATAGGGAAACAAAACTCGCTTACACTCAGGAAATAAATGACCGTAGACCCCGAGGTAGACCAAGAAGGCGGTGGAGAGATAATACATGTACAGACCTACAAGCACTTGGAATCAACGACTGGCAAGAGAATGTCCACCAGAGAGACGAATGGAGACGGATTGTATTTGCAGCAAAGAACCTCAATGGCTCGGAACGCTGAAGAAGAAGAATATATATATATATATATGCCGGTCTCTCTGGCTGTGGGGTTACGGCACTTTCTCTCTGTAATCCCGTTTATCACGCAGAGTCTCGTAGCGGAGCGAGAACTGAGGTGGTTCGACCACCGCTCGTGACTTGCGGGATACTGAGCCGGCCGCTCAGAAAGCAATGGCAAACTACTGAGCGTAATCTTGCCAAGAGATCAACACACAGCTGAAAGATGCTGGTGTTGACAGCGAAGTCCTGTAAAGGATATGCTAAAAAAATATATATATATATATATAATATATATATATATATATATAACGGTTGTGTTGTAGTAAGATGTATATGTAGTAAGATATAATGCTCTACAACTGTGGTGCTGTAGTAAGATATACTGTCCTACAATTGTTGTGCTGTAGTAAGATATACAACTGTGTCTTCTTGCAATTTAATTATAACCACAGTTGTTCACTGTGTGCAACAACTGCATCTACTATATGTTGCAGATCCTGCTCATTGTCTGCAGTCAATACTATATCATCCGCATATCTAGTGTTGTTGATGTTTCTTCCGCCAATGATAATTCCTTTCATACCTTCTACATTTCTGAATATATTTTCACTGTATAGGGGAAAAAATCTGGAGGCATTATACATCCCTGTCTCACACTTCTATACTTTTCTTAATAGGCTGATATTGACCGACTTCATTATCAATCCATACGGCAGCTTGATGTTTCTAATATATGTTGTTGTTGTTGTTGTTGTTGTTGTTGTTGTTGTTTTTACAAGTCTAAGGTCTTTCTCGTCAATTTGTAGATCTGCAAGCATCTTTATCATTTTGACATGCCTTACTTTATCGAAAGCCTTTGTGTAGTCAATAAAGCAAAGGTGTAGGTCAGTGGTTCTCAACCGGTGGGAATCCCCCCCCCCCCCAGGTGGGAATTTTGGGGTTTCCAGGGGGGGGGGGGGGGATGAAGATTATTTCAAGATCGCGTTAATATAAGAACCGAATTCTTGATCTTGTTTTTCCCTTCATACTTTACGCTTCTGTACGCATCACCCTACTGAAATTCATTTTATAACGTAAGTAGATCCGCAAATCACATTTTATGTAGATGTCTAGACTTGTTTTAGTATGTGCTATTAAATTTAGCTCCAATTATTACGTATGCTGTGTAGGGGCAGGGGGACATTTTTAGGGAAGAAATACGAAAGGGGAAATAACGTCCTAAAAAATATGGTGGGGGGGGGGGGGGGGGGGGGGGAAAATGACGTCCTAAAAATATGTTGAGGTGGGGGGGGGGGGAATGACATCCTAAAAATATGGGGGGGGGGGGGGGGTGACGTCCTAAAATTATGGTGAGGGGGGGGGGGGGAATGACGTCCTAAAAATATGGTGGGGGGGGAGATGACGTTCTAACAATATGGTGAAGGGAGCACGGGCCAAAAAGGGTTGAGAACCACTGGTGTAGGTCTTTGTTTACTTCTACAGAGCATTCAATTAATGTTCTCAGCATATATACAGCATTTAGTAAATTTACTGCGTACCCTTGCCTTCCACAAACCCACATTGTTCACCTATTTCTGCTTGTATTTTCCTATTAACTCTTTGCATGATAATTCTTAGCAACATCTTAGTGATGTGGCTCATTATACTAATTGTTCGATGTTGATCACATTCCAAGGCTCCCGGTTTCTTTTAGAATTGCAATAAATATAGAATTACATAATTCAGGACGTATATCCCCAGTATCATATATTGCGTTCAGCAGTCTGGTGACCTGGTCTATTCCATATTCTTCTAAGGCAGTGGTTCTCAACCGGTGGGGAATTTTTAGGGTTCTGTGGGAGGGGAGGGGGTGATTAAGACTACACATTGGCAGACTCAAACTGGCTTCAATACCACACAGAACGCGATCGTCCCCCTTTCTTTAATTATGTCTGAGCGTGTGAGTGTGTGTGTGTGTGTGTGTGTGTGTGTGTCTGTCTGTCTGTCTGTGTGTCTGTGTGTGTCTGTGTGTGTGTGTGTGTCTGTGTGTGTTGATATATATATATATATATATATATATATATATATATATATATATATATATATATATATATATATATATATATACGGGTGTGTGTAAAAAGGGGGATGGCATTATTAAAAAGGGGGTAGGAGGTGACATTCTGAACATATGATGAAGTGTGCATGGGCTATAAAAGGTTTAGAACCACTGTTCTAAGGCATTTATCGTTTCTGTTGTGATGTTCTGGATCCGGAGTCTTGCCAGTGTTCTTATAGTTAAGAGCATTCTGAACTTCCATCTTGAAATCTGATGGTCCTTTATTATTATTCCGAAGATCATACTGCTCTTGTCCTGTTTCATCATGATCTTGTTTCACATAAGCTGACCATGCATGTAAAATCTGATCGTTTTCTATTGTGACTTTGCCACCTTTGTTTTTTAGGCAACTGTCAACGTCTCTAGGGGTTTATAAACAAGGGTTCAGACAGGCAGTTGATGCGAGTACAGACGAGGCGTGAAAAGCATGAATATATCATGAAACATCTTTAATGGCCATACATCGTCATAACATTATCTACGAAGATCATTTCACAAAACTCGCACAGCTCTCGCACTACAGCTCGCACCATACTTGCTCGGCGTATCACATAATTGTGCTTCAGCATACACACTAACACACAGCTAGCAGCGGCCCCATTCGTTCTCACTAGCGAAGCTTAAGTCTAAGTAAATGGTCTATTTATCTCTCCCAAACACAGTCACAGCATCCTCTCTCATCCACGTCCGAGTCCCGTCTGCCGCTTCCTACTCAGTTAGGTGGTCACTAGGTACTTGACCCTCGTGGAGTCTGTGGAGGTCGTGCTAGTCGAGTCCGTTCTGCACTCGCCTGTTGAGGCAGGCTTACTGCGTCATCCCGTCCACGGTGAACCTGTCCTGTCAACAAGAGCACAGTCCTGTCCCTAACCTTCTGTCATGGGCGTAAGGACCGGTCAACTATACCCGTACTATTCACATGTCCTATGTCTGTCCTCATGTCCCATTGGGGACCTTGACAGCACCCCGTTGATGTGTGTGCTCTTTTGTTCGTAATATCATTAATTCTTTTGTACATAAATTTAGTATTCCGGGTGTTGTGTTGGTTTTCAATTTCCCTGCACTTTTCCCCAAGCCATGTTTCTTTTGGCTCCTTGCATAGTTTTCTAATTTTCCTGTGAATCTCTTCATATATTTTTCATGGTAATTTTTGTTATTTCTTCTTATTTCCGTGAGTTTTAAGATGTCTTTCGTCATCCATTTCTTGCGTCCCATCATCTTTATTTTTGGTTTGTGCAGCACTGACGTATGAATGTGAAAACAGGAACTACTGTTGTAACAAACACTGATATGG